>JAJOZX010000424.1:1065000-1272500 GCA_023014485.1 Bathynomus jamesi | reverse complement strand
GTTTTAGGAGACTTCAACTGTCGCGGCATCAAGTGGGAAAACAGGACTGCTGATGCTGAAGGGAGGAGGCTAGTTGACTTTGCTGATGAGAACTTCCTCACTCAGTGGATCAACGAGCCTACACGAGGCGAAAGCGTTCTAGACTTAGTATTCACGACCGAAGACAACCTCGTCACTGGCCTCACCGTTGACGAATCGTTGGGCGGAAGTGATCACGGTCTTATTAGGTTCCGTGTGTGCGTCCCTCGGGTGAAGCGTAGTAACTCGAGAGGCAGTAAGCTCGATCTCCGGCGGGCGAACTTTGTTAGCCTCAGGGATAGCGTAGGAGAGATGGGGTTAGAGGTCGGCGGCGATGTTGAGGGAGTGTGGAGTGCATTCTGGGACGAGTTTATGGTGCTGCAGTCTGCTGCCATACCCTCAAAACCGGTCACCCCTGCTTCAACGCAGCCTAAGTGGTTCAATCGTGACATCGCTTCGGCTATCCGAAATAGGAAAGTAGCGTATAGGAGGGCGAAGGCCAATCGTTCCCACGAGAACACTGAAGCGTATGTCCGCCTGTGTAGGGAAGTGAAGGCGAAGGTTAGGCTAGCGAAACGTAACGAAGAACTACGGATGGCAAGCCTCTGCACGGGGAACCCTAAGAAGTTCTTCAGTTATGTTAATAGTAGAAAGCCCATTAGAAGCGGCGTTCTGCGGACCTCCGACGCGGACATCGCCAATGTGCTTAATGAGTACTTTGCGAGGGTGTTCACCAGGGAGGACACCCGCATCATCCCCGAGCCAGGCGTGAGGCACGAAGGTGCTGGCCTGGATAGTGTTCGATGTACCGCGACAGTCGTTGCCGATAGAATAGACAAACTGAGCGCGTTTAAGGCTCCTGGGCCAGACCAGTTTCTCCCCAGAGTGTTGCGGGAGGTGCGCGACCAGGTGGCTCCCCACCTGGCTACAGTCTTCAACAAATCGTTGGAAACGGGCCAGGTGCCTGGTGACTGGAGGGAAGCCAACGTGACCCCTATCTTTAAGAAAGGGGATCACGAAAGTCCAGGGAACTATCGTCCCATTAGTCTCACTTCAGTTGTAGGTAAATTATTAGAGGGGATAATAGCGGATAGGATCGTTGACCATTTGGATTCCTACAAGCTGCTTGTGGACTCCCAACATGGATTTAGACGGCATAGGTCGTGTCTCACCAACTTGCTCGAGTTTTTCCATGTCATGTTGGGTGAGTATGATAAGAGTAGGGCGATTGATATACTTTATCTCGACTTTCAGAAAGCCTTTGATAAGGTACCTCACCGCCGGCTAATGGCGAAAGTGCGCGCGCTGGGTATCGGTGGGGAAATAGGTAGGTGGGTAGAAAACTGGCTGAAGAATAGGCGGCAGAGGGTTGTAATTAAAGGGGCTAGTTCGGGTTGGGCCTCGGTCACTAGTGGGGTTCCTCAGGGTTCCGTTTTGGGGCCGCTGTTGTTTATCATTTACATAAATGATATCGACGGTGGCATCGTCAGTCGGATCGCCAAATTCGCTGATGACACCAAGCTTGGGGCCAATGTTGGGACGCCCGAAGCGATCGAGGAACTGCGTGCGGACCTAGGTAGGATAGGAGAGTGGTCCGAAAAATGGCAAATGCCGTTTAACTTGGGTAAATGCAAAGTGATGCACATTGGCTACGCCAATCCCAAGTCGGACTACTCGATGTTGGGGAGTCATATCGAGGTGACTGATTTAGAAAAGGACTTGGGTGTGGTAATTAGCAGCGACCTTAAGTTTACGAAACAGTGCGTAGGGGTGGAAAAGAAAGCTCAGAAACTATTGGGTTATATCAGGAGGCAATTTCAGTTTCGGAACAAGGAGATTGTGCTCTCTCTGTACAATTCCCTTGTTCGGCCGCACCTGGAATATGCTGTGCAGTTCTGGTCGCCCACCCTCAGGAAAGATATTGAGAGGCTGGAGCGAGGGCAGGCGAGGGCCACAAAGTTAATCCCTTCCGTTAGGCATATGGGCTACAATCGACGGTTACGCGCCCTGAACTTGTTTTCGCTTGAAACTCGGAGGCTGCGCGGTCAACTGATCGAGGTTTTCAAGCTCTTACGCTGGTTCAACGATGTCGATTTTAGAAGTATGTTTAGTTTAAATGATAACCCAACTCGCAACAATGGTTGGAAGTTGGATTTGAAACGGTTTAGGACTAGTGTGTGTGGGAATTACTTTACGTATAAGATCTGTGACACATGGAACAGGTTACCTTCGGAAGTTGTGAACAGTTCCTCTGTGGATCAGTTCAAGAAAAGGGTAGACGAAATCTTGCACACTATTTGAGTGTGTAAAGACATTTAGAACCTCAGTCTGCCGAAATTTCTTTTCTTATAAAATAGTTAATATCTGGAACCAACTTCCCTCAGAGGTTGTTTCCAGTCAAAGTGTAAATGTGTTTAAAAATAGGCTAGAGAAAGTACTGAATACTCTCATAGTTCAAGACTAAAACATAAGAAAACTCTGCAGGAGATCGCTTGCACGGTGTCTCTGTGAGCAAGCTAAATATAGAGCTATTTATATATTCTCCACTTTCCTGTAAAATTTCCTTGGCTACTTTTCCAGGGTCAAGGTATTTTCTTCAACCTTTTTCCGTACCTGCCTCTGGCAGGGAGGGAGCGGAGGGTGGGGAGAGAGCCTTCTACTTTTTTATCCAGTTTTCTACTAGTTGAAAGAAAAATAAACTTTTACAAAATTTTCCCTGGCACCCGTTGCCATTGGTACCTCCTCGGTATGGGCCGGAAGGCCTTTTGAGGTACTTCTTTTCCTTGTAACTCCGTGTAACTCTCTCTCTCTCTCTCTCTCTCTCTCTCTCTCTCTCTCTCTCTCTCTCTCTCTATCAGTACTGCGCAGGTTCGACTATCGTAGAAATTTTTAAGTGTTGCATAGAAATTGGACACATTCGCTCTCTTTCCCCGAAAATAACATTCATATCATAGTCGATATATATATATATATACGAGGGCCGCTCAATATATTTTGTCCCACCTTCTTTTTTCTATCTAAATTTCCTTGTAAGTTCCAGAAATTTTGTACACAAGTAGTTACATACCTTTTTTACAAGTTTTTATTTTTCCACACAGTCTCGACTTTTCTACGGCTTTTCTCCACTTCGAAACAAGGGCCTTTATTCCTTGCTGGTGAAAGTCCGCTGGGTTCCGCTAGAACCACTTCTTAACCTCCTCCATAACCTCATCGTCACTCTGAAACTTTCTCCCACGAATAGCATCCTTCATTCGTCCAAACAAATGGAAGTCTGAAGGTGCCAGATCCGGTCTGTATGGAGGGTGGGGTAACACAGTTAAGCGCATTTTTGTGATGGCCTCTCTTGTTCGCAAACTGTTGTATGGTCTTGCGTTATCGTGCAAAAGAAGGACGTCTTCCAGTTTTCTCTCCGGTCGAACTCGCTTTATACGTCTCTGAAGTCTCTGTCGGATAGCAATATATGCCTCTGAGTTGATTGTTTGTCCTTTCTTCATAATGTCCACTTTTTTGGTTTATAATCCTTTTAGTATTTTGTATTTGTGTTGGGCCCATTGTCTGATGGAAAAGCTGGGGTCCAGGGTCAATACCTTGACCTGGTGGGATCCCCCGCATTGATCCTTTGGTGAGGAATCTTTTCCTCTGGGACTGAGAAAAGTTGCACCATTGCTCACCTCATCCACCCTGGTGCGTAAGCGGGTTGAGGGGACCTTTTTATCCTGGGTGACGTCCTGCCAGTGTGTGAGCTTTCCTTAGTAGAATCACCCCTTTCATGTCCCAGAAGATGATGGTGGCCATAACCTTTCCTGCAGAGGGAGCCATTTTTAACTTTTTCTTGGGTGGGGAGTCTGTGTGATGCGACTCCATGCATTGGCGTTTTGTTTCAGATTCAAAGTGGTGTACTCAAGTCTCATCCCCAGTCACAATTCGTGAAAGGAAGTCATCCTCTTTTGTCTCGTATCGAACGAACGACTCGGAAGCAATTTCTTTTCTTTGGGCTTTGTGATCTTTAGTCAATTCGCGAGGAACAAACCGTGAACACACTTTTGAGTATCCCAGTTGTTGAATTATCGTATTCACACTTCCTTCACTAATTCCTAGCTGCAGTGATAGCCCCTTGTGTGTGACGCACCGATTTGATCGAATAATGCGTGGCTCATCATCGAGGCTGGCTCTCCCTCTCTCCGATGATCTCACACGTTTAGACCAGCGTCGATCTGTGCTTCGATCAACAACAGCATCTCCGTAAACGTTTTGTACACGTTTGTGAATATTTCCAACTGTTTCCTTCTCTGCGGTTAAAAACTCGATAACAGCTCTCTGTTTACGACGTACATTACTGTCAGACGCCATTTTCGAAACTGCGTTAACCATTGGTTTTATACAAGGGCGTTTAAAAGCGGTTTTATTCAAGGAGGGGAGGTTCAAACTGGAAAAATCGGGTTATGTGAAGCGCAGAAAGTTCAAACTTACGACCCAAAAGACATTTCGACCCCATGGCCTATTATTTAGCTAAGAAAAAAGGGTGGGGCAAAATATATTGAGTGCCCCTAGTATATATGTAACTTCTGAACATGGCTGAAATAGGGCATTTAATATAATTTCTTCCATAGTAGAAAAATAAACATCAGCCCGAAAGTATGTAAGAGTTAGTTTAAACCAATCAGTATCCGAGTATTGCTCAGTACTCATCCGGACAGTGGTGTTGTTCAAAGTCCCTGTCTAGAAAGTAACTTTTTCTTACGTCAAATTACCCGAATGAGGCGGGATGCTGCAGAGCGGTCAAAGACAGGTCGATCTTCAACAGTTCACAAATCAGGTTCAAGGTTTTGAGGTGCCTAGGCATTCTGCATTTGAAAGATTGGATGTCATAGACGGGGAATGATGGATTGAGGAAGAATGTTCCAGAGTTGACCATTAGAGTAGATGAAGGATATAGTGTCTATTATAATGGCGATAGTAAAGAGTGATTTAATATTGCGGCAAATAGAGAGGGTGTGAAGACAGTCGGTAAGAGACAGGACACAATTTGGTTGTTTACAAAATCTGATTGATCATTAAAGCTGAAGAATAGGTCAACCACTGGGTTATCCCTGAGGGTGACTGATAAGCTAAACCAGTACCTATCTTCACTATGCCCTTATGAATAAGATGAATATAATATGCCCCCATTATCATTTCGATGTCAGATACCGTGTTGTTTGTGATATGTCTATCAGATATATTGTACTGTCGCCTCAAATGATTAATAGTCTGTTCTAGATTGGGTACAACCATTTTGTTCTGTCCTACTTTTGGTACAATAACCGTTTTATTTTTCTATCTCATTTCCTACATGTAATTCCAGGTCAAATGTCTTATAGCTATTTTTGTTTGAATCATCCTTAACAAAAGATGTGATATTGAGTTCTTGCTCATTCGGGTCTGGTGTCAAACCCAATTTATTGACTAATTTATGAGACAAATGTTTGTTGAGAGCTACCCTCACCATTCACTAAGTACAAAGTAATAATTGGAAATCATTAATTTGTTGAGATAATTAAAATATAATCTCATCTTTATTAATGTAATTACGTATCAAGAGATCATTAGCTACTTCATATGAATCACCCACACCTGGTAAACAGACTATCGTGTTATAGTCTGCACCTCAAAGGAAATTGACTAGGTAGCTAAAACTTATCAACAGGAGGAATATAAGGTTTACTACCTATTGAACTCTCAAATTTTTCAATGAAAGATGAGGTTTCTGCCTGTACCATCAAAGGTTAGCTCTGCCTCAGATGCTTGCCTCAGTACAATACCAGATGAGCCGGGTGTACCTGGTTATGTGCGGCAGAGAGTGCAAGAGAACATCTCGTTCCTTCATCTGAATGCAACATACATATTACACAGAATCAAACTTACAGGTAATCTCAAATGAACAGCACATAAGGAGACTACAGTCTCGCTTGAACGACTTAACGCCAAATAAACCTATTTCTGATTTTAATCAATGCAGAGCTAACCTTTGATGGGTACATATGCCTTACTTATATCAAGGAAACAGCTATAAATTGTTGAATTGCTATCAGTGTATTTAGATATTATTTATTTGAGTACATACAGTAGATACACAGGTCAGTTGAGTGGGACCTTTTAAAACCAAATTGATTTGGAGATGTCCAAAAGTAATCATTTAATGCGAGTAACAAAAGTTTTTCTAGTAGTTTCGAGAAGCAGAAAGCGACAGCAACTTTTGCGTAATTAACTGTAGATATGATAGTCAAGTATAAGGAATGTGGGCTGAGTTGCCAACTGAATTTTAGGGCGAAAGGATCAGCTGCTTAATTAAAACATATAATACTAGGGACACTCAATATATTTTTCCCCAGCCTTTTTTCTTAGCTAAATATTAGGCCATAGGGCCGAAATGTCTTTTGGGCCGTAAGTTTGAACTTTCTGCACTTCACATAACCCGATTTTTCCAGTTTGAACCTCCCCTCCTTGAATAAAACCGATGTTTATGGAGATGCTGTTGTTGATCGAAGCACAGTTGGACGCTGGTCTAAACGTGTGAGATCATCGGAGAGAGGGAGAGCCAACCTCGATGATGAGCCACGCAGCGGTCGCCCGGCATCGGTTGTGACATCTCGCACTGTGCAACGTGCTAACAGCATCATTCGATCAAATCGGCGCGTCACATACAAGGAGCTATTACTGCAGCTAGGAATTAATGAAGGAATGTGAATACGATAATTCAGCAACTGGGATACTCAAAAGTGTGTTCACGGTTTGTTCCTCGCATACTGAATATAGATCACAAAGCCCAAAGAAAAGAAATTGCTTCTGAGTCGTTCGTTCCATACGAGACAGAAGACGATGACTTCCTTTCACGAATTGTGATTGGGGATGAGACATGAGCACACCACTTTGAATCTGAAACAAAACGCCAATGCATGGAGTGGCATCACACAGACTCCCCACGCAAGAAAAAGTTAAAAATGGCTCCCTCTGCAGGAAAGGTTATGGCCACCATCTTCTGGGACATGAAAGAGGTGATTCTGTTGACATTATGAAGAAAGGTCAAACAATCAACTCAGAGGCATATATTGCTACCATACAGAGACTTCAGAGATCTATAAAGCGAGTTCAACCGAAGAGAAAACCGGAAGACGTCCTTCTTTTGCACGATAACGCAAGACCACACAACAGTTTGCAAACAAGAGAGGCCATCACGAAAATGCGCTTGACTGTGTTACCCCACCCTCCATACAGCTCGGATCTGGCACCTTCAGACTTCCATTTGTTTGGACCAATAAAGGATGCTATTCGTGGAAGAAAGTTTTTGAGTGACGATGAGGTTCTTGAGGAGGTTAAGAGGTGCCTCCAGCAGAACCCAGCGGACTTTTACCAGCAAAGAATAAAGGCCGTTTTTTTCGAGGTGGAGGAAAGCCGTAGAAAAGTATGGAGACTATGTGGAAAAATAAAAACTTGTAAAAAAGGTATGTAACTACTTTTGTACAAAATTTCTGGAATTCAAAGGAAACTTGGGGCAAAATATAGTGAGTGGCCGTCGTACTAAGATGTATCTATAGAAGTAATATTTTTTTGTATATATATATATATATATATATAGTATGTGTTTGTGTGTGTATGTGTATACTGTATGGGGTTGTTTCAGATAATTATTCTTTGATGCTAAGATAAAAGGCGAAATACGTTTAGAGAAATAGTATCGGTTTAATGACCTCACTGGCAACTCACAGGCCATGTGTTGTATATATAGATAGATAGATAGATAGATAGATACATGGATGGAGGGATGGATAGATAGATAGATAGATGGATGGACGGATGGACAGAGAGATAGATAGATAAATGGCTCCTGGCAACTTTTGCGCTAACTGGATGAGACTGCTGCCAGATATGTCTTCAAAAAGATTGCCTACTTTTTATTCTGTTGTGGCAGTCGTGCTCCTATTTGTGTGAGAAACATTGAAAGCTATATAATGTAAAAATGTGTTGTATACAGTAATTCGATGAACAATTAAGATCCCCCATGCATATTTATAGATCATGAAAATAAAATTCTCCATATTTCTGATTTTTCTAATGAAATGCTTGATGAAATGACTAGCAATGAAGTGACTAATGCAGGAAAGTTTAAAGAGTATGAGCTTAAATATAAGTTTAATTATGATTAAATGAAAAGATTGGAAATTACAATATGGTGTTATGTTGTTTAGCAGTTGCTATATTAGCTATATATAGAATTTTACATACAGAGCCGAGATGTAGGCTATATTAATGATGGTTTACGCCGATAGTGATTAGGATATCAGTGTGGGCCTATACACATAGAACCAGGTAAGAATAACCAATTGTCTGATTTATGAACCCCATAATTGCATTTATATAATGAATCAATTGCTTTTTCATAGATTTAGTAAAATTAACCATTAAATTTATAATTGGGATTCAGTTGGGGATGATGGAGTTACCAATTAATGTAAAAGCTTCAGTGATTAGGGGGAGAATGCATCACCTTAATATGCCTGTAGTCAATACTCTTTTTAAAATTTATAGTGAAGTGCTGTTTTTTATGCTCGTTCTATCGAGACAAATATAAGAAATCTATGTGAAACTACAAGGATTTACAAGGGTGAGAGGAGGCCAACATGTCAATTACGCAGACTGAATACCATATGCTGTACACTCACCAATCGTAGAATTGAGAGAATCTTTATTAAGCAACGACCTTACACTTTGATGCGAAGAATCTTAACAAAACTGACACGTCACTCAGACTGCTCCATGAACTGATGCTTCAAGCTTTTTAGCAGATCTCTCCCTCCATCGGGATGCCTGTACGCCATACAGTAGTTGTAGATATATATCGCAATTGGGTATAAAACATAGAAAATAATGTTATACATTTCCGTCACGGCAATATATGGTGAAGTAAAAAATATGTATATACTCGTATTTTGGTCAATTAAATACTTTTGCATCATTATTTCTAGACATCTTCAACAGTAGCAATGTCGAAGTGCAGCTACAGGCAGATGTTTACACCTTGGTAGAACACTATATATATATATTATATATATATGTTAAACACAGACCGTGCATGGAACAAGGAACTCTTCTGGGAAAATTAAATCCACTATAGTCCGAATAAATAATGGTAAATGACAAATACCATAGTTTTTCTTTTTCATGATGCTAGCCCGACGTGGGAAACGGGTCTCTCGCAAAGAGATCCCATAAATATAGCTCCCCTCACCAGCTATCTGCAAAGCAGACAGGATCCAGCTTTGGGACATGGACCTAGGGTTTAAAGCAAGCCTAGTCCCTACATTCAGAACCTCTATATAAGTAAAAGACTCGTTGCATTCACGTCGGATTGAATAAACAAAGAAAAAGGGGTAACTATTGTATTTTTAGCCAAAAAAAACAAAACTTAAACCTCAACCGGGACATTGAGCGTCCACTTTTCAAGGCACTGGATCCTGTCTGCTTTGCAGATAGCTGGTGAGGGGAGCTATATTTATGGGATCTCTTTGCGAGAGACCCGTTGCCCACGTCGGGCTAGCATCATGAAAAAGAAAAACTATGGTATTTGTCATTTACCATTACTTATTCGGACTATAGTGGATTTAATTTTCCCAGAAGAGTTCCTTGTTCCATGCACGGTCTGTGTTTAACATATAAATTTCTCGGGGGACCATTCTGAGTTTGTGTATATTAAACGGACGTGTTACGTGCCTTGAAAAGTGGACGCTCAATGTCCCGGTTGAGGTTTAAGTTTTGTTTTTTTTGGCTAAAAATACAATAGTTACCCCTTTTTCTTTGTTTATTCAATCCGACGTGAATGCAACGAGTCTTTTACTTATATAGAGGTTCTGAATGTAGGGATTAGGCTTGCTTTAAACCCTAGGTCCATGTCCCAAAGCTGGATCCTGTCTGCTTTGCAGATAGCTGGTGAGGGGAGCTATATTTATGGGATCTCTTTGCGAGAGACCCGTTGCCCACGTCGGGCTAGCATCATGAAAAAGAAAAACTATGGTATTTGTCATTTACCATTACTTATTCGGACTATAGTGGATTTAATTTTCCCAGAAGAGTTCCTTGTTGCATGCACGGTCTGTGTTTAACATAAATTTCTCAGGGGACCATTCTGAGTTTGTGTATATTAAACGGACGTGTTACGTGCCTTGAAAAGTGGACGCTCAATGTCCCGGTTGAGGTTTAAGTTTTGTTTTTTTTGGCTAAAAATACAATAGTTACCCCTTTTTCTTTGTTTATTCAATCCGACGTGAATGCAACGAGTCTTTTCCTTATATAGAGGTTCTGAATGTAGGGACTAGGCTTGCTTTAAATCCTAGGTCCATGTCCCAAAGCTGGATCCTGTCTGCTTTGCAGATAGCTGGTGAGGGGAGCTATATTTATGGGATCTCTTTGCGAGAGACCCGTTGCCCACGTCGGGCTAGCATCATGAAAAAGAAAAACTATGGTATTTGTCATTTACCATTACTTATTCGGACTATAGTGGATTTAATTTTCCCAGAAGAGTTCCTTGTTCCATGCACGGTCTGTGTTTAACATATAAATTTCTCAGGGGACCATTCTGAGTTTGTATATATATATATATATATATATATATATATATAATATATATATATATATACACGCACCATGCTCCATATGTCAAATATTGATGATGATAATAATTGGGGATAAGGTAGAATGCATGGTGAAAAATGAATAAGTTACCAGCCCTGCGAAGTCCGTTATACAGTTTTCTCTGTGCCTAAAAGAACAAATTTTTTATCACAGACGTACATAATTCGCATTTGGGTATAAAACATAAAAAACAATGTTATGCATTTCAGTCACAGGTAATGCATGTTAAAGGAAAAATATGTATATATTTTGCTCAATTAATTGTTTTTGCAACATTATTTCTTGTGCATCTTCAACAGTAAAATTTAATATGATCCTGGCAGCTGGTTTTAAATTATATTAAAAATAATGCAGTGACGTCAAAGTGGTGTAACAGGCAGATGTTTTGACCTTGGTAAAACACAACAGTGGAAAGTAGAAAAGGAAGACTGTGTCGTGTTTCCAAATTAAAGGCTAGACAGGGAACATCCTTAACCCTGAAAGAAAATAGTTTTGTTGTGAGAGGACCAAACCTGTTTAATCAGCTGCCCAAAGACCTAAGGAACAAGAGTGGTGTTGCAGTGGACATCTTCAAACGAAGATTAGACGACTGGCTCAGAACAATCCCCGATGAACCAGGCGTACCTGGCTATGTGAGGTGGAGTGTACAAGAAACCAACTCATTACTTCACCATGCCAACTCGAGAGGAGGGGCGACAAGTTTAACCTTCGTGAAATGAGGAATCATGGCGCTGAACATGTGAAAGTTTGAAAGGTATATATATTTATACATATTTAATATAAAGTTAAATGAATATTGTTTATAGTAAGATTTAAGGATATATTTGTATATTAAGAAGGAATTTGTTTAAAATAATTCATTGTTTGGAATAAATCCGTGTAAAGAATGCTTTTTGAAATGTAGAACTCATTTGGTATGGGGTAAACAAAATTATTTCACATATTTATTCAACCTTGCCAATAAATATACATAAAGAGACATAAACAAATAACTAAGAAGGATTGGTCTGACACATTTAAGGTGGGTAATACGGACATAATAAAAAACTTCATTATGTGAAGAGCATCTCCTCTCCATTAAATATATACAAATTAAATAAATAACGCAATCTTGCAACTATTCTTGTGGATTGCCTCCGCTCTATATACAGCAAAACCCCGATTAGCACGGTTAATTCGTTCTGTGAAAAAGCCGTGCTATTCGAAACCGTGCTAATCGAACATAGTAATACATAGGAAATGCAGTAATTGGTTCCAGGACTTTCAAAATTTTTGCTGACTTTTTAAAAAGCATTTTTTTTTACCGTATTTCAACCTAATATAATAGTAAAGGATAATCAAAATATGTTCACTAATCAACAGTTTATTAGAAACGAAACATTATAGTAGGTACTGTACATAAAAAAGAGTGAAAAATATTTTATACAGTACAAATCTACTTCCTTGAAAAATATTTATCTAGGGTCGTTTGAACCGCCTTCTCTTCTTTTTCTTTCTTCTTCTCTGCATGCATCTGCCTGTAGCAGCGAAGACACTTTTCCAAGTTTCGGCGAACTTGCATGCTTCCCTCTATGTTAGGGTCGATATCCATTATCAGTTGCTTGAACTTTTCGAATTCGCGAAACATCGTATCAAATTCTTTTACAGTCATTTCCTTCATCTGTTGTTCACACTACACACAAACAGAAGGCTTACAATGATACTACATTTAGCATGACGCAATATAGTATGTAATTTGACGTTTAAAAACGTTTAAGAACACAGCAGAAGACAGCGACTTTGCGCGCGACATTTGAAAATATTACCGTGCTAATCGAAGTATGACCCCGTGTTATTCGGGATTTGGTGTCAATTTATAAACCGTGTTAATTCGAAAACCGTGCTAATCGAAACCGTGCTAATCGGGGTTTTACTGTACACATTTATATATATATATATATATATATATATGAAAATTATTTCACGAAAGTAACACGTGAAAAATATTTATTATGAATAAAACCATGAAGGAAAGGAAACAGAATGGTGCTCAAGCGCTTTCGTCTAATGAGGATGTCATTAGACGAAAGCGCTTAAGCACCATTCTGTGTTTCCTTTCCTTCGTGGTTTTATTCATCATATATATATATATATATACTGCCTTCTAAACACAACTGTGGAAAATAAAATATTTTAATGGTATGCGCTAAGACGGAATTTGTTTTATAACTCATTGGTTTGAATAATTCCCTTTATTGAGTTGTAAAAGACGGAACATGAATAAGTTAGCCCAAAATTAAATTCTAGTTTTAACATAAAGTTTAATGAATATTGATTATTATCAATATTCATTATAATATTATAATATTCATATTATAATATATTATAATAATATATATTATAATAATATTATAATATTCATATTATACTATTCATATATGTATCTTAAGACAAAAAATTTGTTTTTGCATTAAATTTGGTTTATCATTTTCGAGGTTTTGTTTAAAAGAGCGCCTCCCTCACAACAAATTGGCCTCTGGGTGGTTTTCTGCTACGAGAAGCTCAATAGATTAAATTGTTGGCGTTGCCGTTTTCTGAGACCGTGTCGGTCTTCTCTGGCCCCATAAATGTATTTGTTTATGCTAAATAGCTTTGTCTATTAATTGGGTCGTTTCTAGAGACCTTATCGGTCTAATGATGTTGGTGGTGGTGCTGTGCTGAAGGTTGTGGGGTTATGCGAGGTAGTGTAAGGATGGCATATGTATTTTGTTATTGGGATAGGATAATTCTTCTTTACATACATCTGTTTAAATTATATACGAAGTGTGTGTGTGTGTGTGTGTGTGTGTGTGTAGGTGGGTGTATTTGCTTTTAATTCAATAATATTTTTCTTTTGCTTTTTTCTTTGTGGGGCTCAGACCAGCATGAGCATCTACTCTCTCGACATTAATATATATATATATATATATATACACACACTCCTTTCTAAACGCCTTCTAAGAAATATCTTTCAATTCACGAAGATATCGTCCTTTGATTACGAGTTTCTTATATGGGAGATTGGTATTAATCTTATCCTACATATTTTCTTTGAAGTTCTTAAAGTTTTCATTTTCCGAAGAAATGGTCTTCCCAAATATTTAGGTAAAGACTGCGAACAAAAATCTTTCAGCCATATGGTGGCGGCAGGCTAGCCAGAGTAACGTTTTGTCCAGAAGATCTTCTAACATCTTCCAGGAGCCTCTTATCCACCCAGAATTTGAGGCGGTTGCATCAGACACCATCCCATAGATGTTTTTCTCCAATTTCCAGTCTTTAATGGAGTTAAAAACCGCAGATGCTTGAGTTGAGCCATTAGAGTCAGCTGTTTTTGCCGCAGATAATAACTTTTCCGAATTATCACATGATATCAGAATCGCTAGTCTATCATGCTTTCCACCTGAGACATTTGGAAAGAGTTTGCTGTCCCAATGGATTAAACAATATACAGGTGGAACAAAATCAGCTTTGATAGCCTCAAATGTTATTTTTCTTGACTTTTTTGCAGCTCTGAGGGATGTGCTTCGTGATACTGCCTTCTGTTCTATATTTTTTCCGCATTCAGCTGCCACCACAGAAGCAAAAACGGTTCGCTGTCCATGCGTTAGTGTCAAGCGATCAGCTGTGTTAGACACCACTTCTGATTTGAATATGTTAACTATTCCCGAAGGTCCAGCCTTTGCGATAAATTCGTCAACGTCGGTTGATTCAGTACTGGAACTTTCTGGTGTGTTGACCAGAGATGGTTCTTTTTCTCTCAAAGATTCTCTCTCCAATTCTTTCTCTGCCCTTATTTTTCCTGATTGCATTTTCTCTGTTTTCCTCACAAACTTAACAGTATAGATTATATCTTTTGAACCTAGATAATATTTTCGAGGACCTCTTTGATCTTCCAAAAGCTTTATATCTGCCACTTTATCTGTCGTTGACCTCATTTTGTCCTTCTGAATTATTTCTACTGTATCTTGGCTTGCTATGTCAAAAAGCTTATCCATGCAATCCAAAAGGGCCTCTTTCTGTGACTCAAAGTTCTTTCTTCCTTTATTCTTCAAGAGAGATTCATGCTGTTTTATGAGATCAAGCAACATCTTTCTTGGAGTGCTATGCTTGACAACGTCTTTTGCAGGAATTGTAGCCATGTCCCATACAGTCTTTAGTTTCTTCAAAACTGCCAAAATGTTTTCTTCCTTTGATGCGTTAGCAGTATTCATTTGGGCTCTTCTCAAAAAATAAAAATGCTTAATAACATCTCCATTTGTTGGGAGCATACACCCCTCCGAAGCAATATCATCTTTTAACATGCCCAATATAGAGTCATATGAACTTAGATCTTTTCTTAGAACAGGCCTATGCTTAGACATATTACACTATTTTTTAGTTTCATAAACTGAACAAAGTCTGAAAAAAATATCAAAACATTAGCTGTCTGTGAATTGAGTTGTACGCGACAAAGGACAAAAGAAAAGGCAGCAGAAAATGAAAATAGAATTTCTTGCGTAGTGAGTGCACTACTAGTTGATTATGTATGCTTGTCTGCTCTGATAAATCAAAACTTAACCCTTTAAGGCCGGAATGTTTTGTAGGGTTAAGTATGAATGCGTGCATTTGAAACGCTACCAATTTGTACCAGTCGTCCTGAAAGGGTTAAAACGAGCACCACACATATACACAAACACCAACCAACAAACGACAGCTACATTTATCAAAATCGTACTTACTGCATACTTCAATAGATGGCACTACACAAGTATTAATGGCTACTAGCAGACAACCATACAGAATCAACTGGTAGTGCACTCGCTACACTTGAATAAATATAACTTAACATAGAATTACTTGAATAAAACTGGCCAAACATTCACTAAACACACATTATTAAGTAGTGTTTAGACGCGTATTGATCTCCTCTACAATTTGATACCAGACTTATAAAGATTGGATTAGAAATGTGGGAGTTACAAGCATTTTCATGATGAAAAGTAGGGGATTTGCAGTACAAAAGGAGGGTCCATCTTTGAGGTGGGGTTGCGGGGACCCGAAATAATTGCCAATCTAATTCTTTTTGCTATATTAATGATCACTGCAGTATTTCTCACAATATAAGAACTATGCTCTATGAGTTTTTAAAAAAAGTTGAAATGTGAAACACCGTAAAAGCCGCATTGAATTTCGAAAGTTCAAAATAAGAACCACCCTTATTTATATATATTTATATATATATATATTTATATATATATATATATCTATATATATATTTATATATATATACTATATATATATATATGTAAAAAATGAACAATGAATAATCAATATTCATATTTACATAAGAACCAAAATCGCTTAACGCGAGTTTGGATAATAATTTTACTTGTAGCTTCCTATTTTTGTTCGTGTCACAACCCTACGATCTACCATATCTATGGTTTAGTCGTATCCATTTTCCATTTGTTGTAGAAGTTATTATAATTAATTATGATTGTCTTGCATCTCACCCTCGACCCTAGATTATGCATATACATTGCATATAACAGGATTGGAATCCGTAGTTGTACTTCTTAGTTATTAATACCCACTCTTTGTCTCTAATTCGTTCTTGTAAATCTTCCTAATAATGATTTGTACTATACGTACAAATTCAATAACTATGACGTCACATTTTCCCGTCATTAATTTCCCTTGATCATATCTCTAGTATTCAATGTATGTTAAATTCTTTAATAATAATGTTGTGGTGTTATGTAGTATAAATATTATTATTCAACCATATTCATCTATACGTCCATATTTTATCTTGACCATTATCCTATATAAATTTTATTAAATATTCATTTGGATCGTGAAATTCAAAACTTTAGACATTCGTTCGAAAACGCACAAATACGTTCTCGTATTATTTTTTCATTTTTATTTTTAATTATATCACCTCTCAATGAACTCGAAAATGCTGAGGTAGGTGATCAAATTCCGCGAACTATGGCATAAGTGAACGCTTCAAAGATAAAAAATCTCCTTTCGCTCTGATTCGAATTTATAACATTATCATGCGTTATGTTATATCATGTGTGTCATGTCTCATGTACTTGTGTTGTACTAATAACCATATATAATAACCATATATTATAACCATATATAATAACCATATATAATAACCATATATTATAACCATATATTATAACCATATATTATAACCATATATTATAACCATATATTATAATCATATATTATAACCATATATTATAACCATATATTATAACCATATATAAATATATAAAAACACTGTAAGAATGGTAAACAACGTAATGTACTTCAATGAAACTGTAATTAAATGTAATGATTTAATATATAATGTAAGAATGTACTTTAATAGAAGTGTAATTAAACAATAATAAGTGAATATGAATTAATTGGTAATTGTAATCGTAATTAACCAAAATTAATACATACTCAGTCGTGTACTTAATTTGTACTTATGTACTATTACGAAATGATATCGCCTTCAGAAATGAAGATTCGGCAAAAATATACGATTAGTTTTTTTATTTTTTAAAAATTTTATTTGGAATCTTTCAAACATCTGATCATGTGTTTAAAAGGGGGGAACTTAACCTTCAACTGCCGTCCCCCAACATTTAGGTTTATATTATACATGTATTTGTAAAATGAACGGCACTTCATTACGAGACTCTTCTTTGGTCACTGCTACGACTCCCTTATTAGCAGCCTCGCTGCGAGGAGGGGGCAGAGGCCCCTTGCCTCCTTAACTTTTTAGATTCCGGCCTGAGCCATGGTCGAAAGAGGTCGAACCTCTACCCCTGTAAATTCAGAGCACTACCTGTACATTTTTTAGAAGTAAATTACAGTAAGAGAAACTTTTTATTTTCCCCTTCGAGCCGTCGATAAGTTATAAAAGAAAAGTCGATAATTTTAGTATCAGAGTATTATAAAAAGAGAAGAATTAACCACTGGCGACCCTTTGCCCAAATTAAGAAAGAGACAACCCAAGCACCATAGAAGATATTGGCATAACAGTCTGGCGAGTCTGTAGCCAAGAGTTTAACAAGTGGCGACCCACCATTTGACCGGCGGAAAAGAATTAGAATGTTATAGAAGAAATATCCGTTGCTGCCTCCTACCCAGAACCCCCGTCGATTCCGAACCACCCCAGGGCCATAGACGGAGCGGTTAACAGTCTGGTGACCCTGCCAGGATAAACATTTGGCGACCCTACTACCAAGATTAGAAGATAATTTTAAGAAGAGGATTTTAACAAGTGGCCACTCTTTGGCCAGGATAGAAATTACCCTGCATCAGGATAAAACCATTTGACCGGCGTGTCAGGACTTCTAGTTCGTAACATCTACCCTTGAACCGGTGTGTCACGACTCCAAGTTCTCCACGCCTAGTTTTCATCCAAGAAGAAGTATCCAGCAAGACACGTCTTCAGGACACGTCTCTAAGGATTTCGCCGTAGAAATTTTGTTAAGTACAGAGTTGTTTTTTTTAAAGTAATTTGTAAACATTTGAAAAGTCAGTATTATTAACAGTTAATAATAAGTATCAAGCCAGAATTTACAAGAAACACAGTGAACACTTCAGACACCTGTGATACATTTTTTTAGTGAAACAGTAATTTTCACAGAAGTTAAAAGTAACAGAAGTTAAAAGTAACAGAAGTTAAAAGTAACAGAAAGAGTTAATTATCAGAGAGTTAATTTTAGAGTTAATTTCACTATTATATTCAGTATAGAATAATTTTATTTTATGTACCAAACATAATAGTACCGTACCTTCGCGTACATTCGAGTGAAATGTTGTTTACATTTTTTATTTTTGTTTACAATTTTTTTCAAATTATTGAATTGAATTGACTTGCAAATTAAGAAAGAGAGAGTTTATAGAGAGTTTATCGTTTATAGAGATACTGGATTGCATTTCAAGTAAGTCGGTTGCACCAAGAGGGACAACCAAACCCCAGAGGTTAATAGTCTCCACTTGATAGAGATCAAGTGCAGTCATTTTCCATTTTCAGTTAATTTCAAGTTAGACAGTTTCAAGATACTTGATAGAGTTCAAGTTAGACAGTTTCAAGATACTTGATTGCATTTCAAGTAAGTCGGTTGCACCAAGAGGGACAACCAAACCCCAGAGGTTAATAGTCTCCACTTGATAGAGATCAAGTGCAGTCATTTTCCATTTTCAGTTAATTTCAAGTTAGAGGGTTGCATCCAGAGGGACAACCGCCCCAGAGATTTCAGAAGTATTTGAAGTCAGTTTTGAAGTCAGTTTTGAAGTCAGTTTTGAAGTCAGTTTTGAAGTCAGTTTTGAAGTCAGTTTTGAAGTCAGTTTCAAGGCTCAGTTTTCAAGTCCCAAGTCATTTCAATGCAGTCAATTGAATTCAACTTTCTTTGTAGTTTAAGAGAATTTAATTTATGAAAATGTAATTTAAGAATTTAATTCAATCTTTTTTTGTTGTTGTTTAAGAGAACTTAATTCAACCTTTTTTTTTGTTGTAAAAGAGAATTAAATTCAACCTGAATTGACCGGTTTGCGTCTTTAGTTTAACCTTTTTTTTTTTTTGTAAGAAGGAAATTGACCGATTTGTCTTTTCTTTTCATGCCATTGTTGCGTATATAAATATATAGGTAAAATGACATATTTTATTGTTTGCAACCAAAACCGTTTTTACAAATGTTTGTAACGAGTTTTATAATAGTCCAGGCAATTTGTAGTTAGACCTGGGCAAAATTGCTTCAGAAGCTTTCTAAACTGTTTCCAGCTCAGGAACCATTGCCGAATAACATATCCAAAATCCGACAAAATTGGACCCCGGGAACACCCCCAAAATGAAATTCAAAATGGCGGACTGGATTTTCCTACGAAAAAAAAATATATAATTTACGCTTTTATTTATAGAGATACATTTGATGCTTTTTCTTTCAGTTGTAATGTTTTAAATAATTCAACAATATACAACACAACCAGTTATTACGCAAATATAATGTTATATAGCTTTTTACAGATTTTTATAATCAATACAACAATTATTTTTTTTCCCAGTTTCAAGTTATGTTCATTACAGAAGAAGTGATACCTGGTCACAAACATACAGAAATTAATCCTCTTCATCACTATCATCGGATAGATTACCGGTACTTGGGTTGTTATCGCAACCACTGATTTGGCACTCGCCACAAGCGACTGAACAGGGCATTCCATTACGCTTGCATCCACATCTTGAAGTAGCACATTTCGTCTTGCAGGAGCAGCGGATCATGTTGAGTAGATAATTTGGAGCTGGTGGCTTGTCGCAGGCTGTAGGGTAGTAGGAATTATTCTTTACATACCAACCCCACTGTTCTGCATCGATCTTCTCTTCTGTAGACTTCCAGATTAGCATTTGAAAGTATGTGCGAAAGCTGTGGTACTTTGTGGACGCATCGGTAGGTGGCAAACGTTCGGGTGTAACAAAAGATTTAGCTGTAGCTACCTCTTCAACTAACATTCGATGACGTAGTGCGTTAGTGGATTCAAGTGTTTTGCAGCCATACAACAGAAGCATTGCCTTTCTTCCAGCGGCTTCAATGTCAGAGTGTTGGCAACAATCAGAACAAAATGTATTTGCAACTGAGCGGAGTTCAGCCACCTTCATCAGTGTGTCGAATGCTTTGGCTTTACCGATCGAAAAAATTCTGGATGTGCTATCACAGCCCGTGAAAGCATGCACAAACAGGAGATACTTGCAGATGTCATTGCCTAACAATGATTGAACGCTGAGAATATCATACACAGGATTAGGAGATGGTCCCCGTCTTATATCGCTGCGATAGTACAACTTGAAACCACTGTCCTTGGCATGGTACAGAAGGAGAATCAGCAAGTCGGTGCCTTCCCCTATTACTGTTGTAGTTGCATTTTCTGATGAGGAAACTGCTGCACGAACGATGTCCACATCAGCATCCCCATCTGCGTTGTGAACAGTACACCCGTGCTTCTTCAACATCTCACCTACGAGGGAAATAAATGCTTGCTTGTTGTTTTCATTAGCCAAGAAGTGTTCCTTCTGGCCAACAAACTTCATGCTTGGACTGAGATTCACATTTCTGCTTGTCTTGGTGCTGCGTCTTCTGTGGGTCATGTCCTTGATCGTAGGAGAGCTGCTGTAGCCATCAAAAACAATGATTGCTTTTCCATATGTTTTCAGAGTGAAATCGGCATATGAGTTGGCGATGCTGTCATATGTTTCATCTTGACGCCAGGAAACACGATGTAGTAGAGATCCACCATCCAATACGTACTGGTCTGTGCACTGAATTTCTTGAACTTCTTCCATGCGTAAAGTGTCAGTGTATTTGATTATTGCATGAGCTAGCTGAGACTTATCGGGTTTCCTCAAGATACTTCGTGATTCGAAAATGCAGGAGGATATGCACACAGTTCGTAACACATGACATCTTCAAGATTCATGTCTCCGCCAGTGGCAACAGTCATCATTCTCTGAAACAGTAGTGCAGGATCTACTTCTATATCTGAAGCATCAGTGATCACAACGGCAGAAGCAGATCCTAGTGTTTTCACTTTGTCAGATCTTTTGGCAGAATATGTAAAGGCTTGTTTCCCAATCATTTTTACGACAATGTTCGTACCGATTGAATGCAATTGATGAACGTTAACTCCAGGATCAGCAGTTAGCCCTGTTACAATGTTGCAGAGACCCGAGGTAGAATGGAATGGGGATAAGGATTCCAGACGTTCAAGTACTTTCTTCATGTCATTACTGTCCCTGATTTGTCTACTTCCCCTCATTTCCTTGTGCTGTTCACTACTTTCCAACAAAACTCTGGTGTATTCCTGCATTGCTAAGCTATAAGTGGAACACAGAGGCATAGAAAAGAGCCACGTTGTCCTTTGGATGTATGTAAATCCACTTCCGCGTGTCAGTCCGCCTCTGCTTTTCAGGGAACGCATTAGTACTTGTTCTATCACCAGGTCTGTGCCGAGTCCGGCCCATAATCTGTCGCTTCTTCTTACCACAAACTTACCTTCCTGGAACATTTTGTTAACGGCTGGATTTTCAGAAGGCAAACTTAACATTTTCTGCAGGTACAGGTATATCGATTTCAGGTAATTGTGATGTCCGGCTGCTGCAATTATGGGGATGGTCTCCAGCATAGCTTGCAAGTGCAAATCCCACGAGCCGGTTCTGTCTGCTGTTATCAAGGAACGTGCAATGTTGATCATTCGTTGATATTCCAACCAGAGTTGACTTGTTTGCGAAGTAGATTGTAGGTCAGTTTTCTTCGCATCCAAAGTGGTAGCAATCTGAGACAATGCATTCAAAGATTCCACATCCTCAACTGATTGTTTGGCGGTCATAACATCGTCGAGCAGGTCACAAGCTTCCTTATGGAGGTCATGAGGAGTTCCATCTTCATTACGAGGGAAAACGTCTGCGACTAGTAAGGTACTAAGAGCTGCATCTACTATCATTGACCACGTATCGCTCTTGAAACAGCTTTTCCAGACATCATGTGTTGCACGGCATTTGGTCCGTATATTTCTTGAAGTACTTCAGACAATCCTGAACCATTCATAAGAGTACCGACTGCTCCCAAAAGATTCATCAGAGTGTGAAATGATCCCAGCATTAAAACAATGTCCTGCAGGTCTCTCTGTTCATTGATGATTTGGGAAGCTTTCCAGAACAAAGGCTGATCAAAGGTAATAATGCATGGGACTTTTTGATCGCATGCTATCTTGCTCAAATATAGTAATGTCGAAAATATGCAGGTCATGTCAGTTGGCGACATATCTATGATGGGAAGGAACGTGATCGACGCCACACCTGGATGCGAGACACTTGATCCACCGTGAATTGCCTGCATTGTTCCGGACCAACTTGGACCTGATCTTTCTGCTGAAGATATCTGCCAGAGAAGACTAAGTCGACTTATGGTGGCAGTGGGTACTGGAAGTTCGCGGAATGAGATGTCCCTCAACATGCTTCTCGCGTGTCTATATTCCCTAATGTCAACGGTTGCAATCTTCTTAATGTCATTGTCACCAACATTACGCCTGTGAATAGAAGGGTGGATCTTGATCTTCGGAGTTATTGCGGCAATCATACCCATTCCATGAAAGGTATTCTTCCCATCCAAAGTGCAGACATCATGATCGACGTTATCTGCTGCTAGAAGGACTGCAGTGTTTTCATCAACAGTAAAAGAGCCAGACCCACTTGCCAGCGCCGCGTTTCTTTCGAATCTTGTTACTTCTGCATACGACGAACAGTAACCCAGCTGATGGAGAACGTCAATAAGGTACCTTGACCTAAAGTTGTGGTGTAGCTGAACCGACAAACCGATCTGTAGTGGACATAGTAATCCTCTAGGACGGATTGCTTGCATAATGCTCTGCCCAATTGCACCTATTTTTCTTGAAGCATCCTGTCCCGCAAATGCTTTTGATAATAGCAATTTCAGACTGTTGGGAATGTAATCAAGAGCACTTTCTGCAGTGATGTCATTTGGAGATGGATACACATCTTTTCTAGGCGAGTCGACAGACTTGATATCACTTCTGATTATTTTGCAGCAGCTTCTACTAGGTAAATCTTCTGTAGCTCTATATCTATATCACATTCTTTCGACTTTTTGTGATAATCTATAAGAATTTCATTAGCTGTCTCTCGTAGTGTTACTACATCTGCCTTCCCACTTTCACCTGATATTATGATCTTGTCTCCGTAACGTTCTAAAAGCTTTCTCTTCATGTGCCTGCGTTCGTAGACAGAGCTATGACTTCCTTGAAGATATTCCTCCATTTTGGAAATTAGGTCTCCAATCAACAGTTGTTCATCATCATTCTCTTCCAGGTAAGCACAGGTCTGAAGGAATGCTTGGTGTTGCTCTTCATTAGTTGGTCTCCCTTTCTTCGAATCATGATCGTCGGAGGAGTATGCGCGAGGAATGTTTTTTCCACTTCGAAAATTTACGCTGCAGGTGTGATGGTAGACACAATCTGCAGCAGGAAGATCACGAAGATAATACTCCAGACGGCCTTTTACATTAAACGACCATTCATCGCAGCGGCTTTCACAGCACCTTTTTATGGTTTCGGAGAACTCTGTAGTTCTTATTTTGACATGCTCTGATTTTGGTTTGTGTTTGGAAAAAAAGTCCACAAAGGTATCAGAAAACAAACAGTGAGTAGCACTGGAAAATGCGTATTCATGAAAACGAGCACTTTTCCTTGGTATTGCCTCGGCTGCGGTCTGTCGCTTCTTTATTTCAATGGTCTTTTTATCCGTAAACCTTTTCCTACATACAACGTGAACACTTATTCCAGCTGTTGCAACATCGCTTCCACGGCTGCGGCTGGATGCATTTATACTATCTGCTTCTTTTTGCGAGATGTGAACCACTTCCTGTCCGCTGTCCAATTTCTCCTTACAAATCACGCACAATTCTTCAGGGGTCTGCATTCTTGAAGGCGGACGCACACAGAGTCAGCCGTACACCGAGTCAGTCTGAAACAGAAAACACAAATTAATAAACTGTGTTGCAGTATTTAAAAGGAGTACATAATAACAGTTTTAAAGAAAATGACAAGCACAAATACGCAGATTTGATAGTGGGTAGTAGGAATTAAAGAGTTGTATATAATATAAGTTTATAAAGATGTAGCAATGTCCATTCTCACATACACTCCATACAGTATATTTTATTTACATTACGTGACGTCATAGTTTAATACTAGCCGCCTAATACAATTTTTAGTGTCATATAGGTTAATTTAGAAACGAAAATGTGTTTTAAAACATTTTACTGATCAAGGAAAACGTCATAACTCTCTCTACAAAGCGAAATTAAAATTTATTGTATTTCGTAGGAAACTGCCAGTCCGCCATTTTGAATTAGAATTTTTGGGGGTGTTCCCGGGGTCCAATTTTGTCGGATTTTGGATATGTTATTCTGCAATGGTTCCTGAGCTGGAAACAGTTTAGAAAGCTTCTGAAGCAATTTTGCCCAGGTTGAAGCTATTTTTGCTCTAGATTGCCTGGACTATAATTATTTTGATTATATGATGACAGAAATAGTGTAATAATTAATCGATCATGTACCTAATTTATCCTGCTCTGTACGGTCGGGAAATTTACCCGTATGACCGCATATACCCTAAATTTCAGTCATTTAATTTTAATAAAACTTCTACACAATAAAACATATGTATTTGTCTATATGCAAACAAGTTTTCAGATTAAAATATCAAATAATTCAAATTCTATCAACATTTAACGAAAGAGTATGATTTTTCTACTTAACATGCAAAAATTATTAAACCTTTTTAATATTTTTTTTTATTATATAAAAATAATTTTTAATGTAAAATTTACCTGAAATTATTAAAAGAAAAGATTGTTCGAAATGCTTTCCTTCCATTTCAATAACTTTTTTATTCTTGGCCGAAACTCATCTAAGGTTCGATTTACTTTTATTTTTAAGAATATTATAAAATTATGTTTAGCTCATTAAAATGCATAATTGATTTCTATTTTTAATTTGTATTCTTAATTTAATTATCGTACCGATACTTCTGGTTAATGTTAATGGGTATATAGTTCATATTTAGCTAGGAATGTTACTAGTCGAATTTAATTCCATCTTCAAAATTTAATTTTTAATACCGCTAGATTTATTTTCATTAATTGTAAGGTCCTCTAAGTACGTTTCTTTTTATTACCTTAATATACGTGTAACTGATTTAATTACGTAAAATCGATAATCCTAGTTGAATTCTATTACTTTTGACACACATTCGAATTCATTTTCTTTCTGTACTTCAAGCCACTTTCACATGAAACTCGTATGCATACACCATCATTAATACTACCTGTAATTAGATTTTAACAATAATTGACTTAAACTTAAAAGATTTTATAACTAAACCCATCTTAAATTAGGATCAAGTAAAGATAATCCCTCCCAACAGAAAAAGGAGGGACTCTCTTTACTTGATCATTTTTTGGGAGGGATCATCTTTACTTGGTAAAGTTGGTAATACCGCTTTACCGCAATACCGCAATACCGCTTTAATTAAAGTCTTTGGATCAAGTAAAGTTAAGCACCCCCAACCTTTTTTAGTTAGCTTTTATAAGGCTAACTAACGAAAATATCACGACCTAACCAAACCAATCGTCAAGGGCGTACAGTTGACCTAACGATTGGTTAGGTTAAGTCGTGATATTTTCGTTAGTTAGCCTTATAAAGCTAACTAAAAAAGGTTGGGGGTGCTTATCTTTACTTGATCCATTGTAATAAATGAATTTTAATAAATTTTGTTTTCAAATAAATCATTTTTTAAAAAAAGATTCTCTTAATTTTTATCCTTATGTCAGACTGCTTCACTTTACTTTACTTTCTGGGAGGGATTATCTTTACTTGGTCATTTTTGGGAGGAATTTGCTTTACTAGTGTGACCTGGGAGGGATTATCTTTACTTGATCCTTAAATTATTATACATTATTTTTAAAACTTTGTTAATTCAAAAACCTTCCAAATCCCTACACATACACACGCATGTATCACACTATATATACTATATATACAAACCTTATGCTAAAATCATTGGATATCGCAATAAACTATTTCATTGCGCGTAAATGCTAACTATGTAATTTAATCTTAATCATTTTTGCTTTCTAATATATCTTGCTCATGCATTTATTCAGTTACTTGAACAATCCTATCGGCTAATCTGTCCCTCGAAATTGTAAGATACACACTTTGTACCTAGTACACAAAAATACACACTAGTCCACAGGTCTATACATCATCCATTATGTAATTCGATTTTTTACCTACAATAGTCAATAAAAATTAGCTTATAGATTGTACGATTTACGTTTTTCCCTTTTATCTACTCTATTCATTATGTACGTAATTTTTCCCACAGAAAAATAAAATTTTGTAAAAAATTTTAACTATTTTTGTTTGTCTAACTTAATTGTTTGTCTAAATTAAAGTATTAATCTTTGAATTTTTTATATTTTATAATAACTTTATAATAACTCTCTAAGCATAATAACTCACTTGTTCTGTATAAAACTTGTAATGTAAAGAAAAATTCGTCATCTAACTTGAATTAGTTACGATGTTATTTTCTCAATTGTATTGTATTGTATTAATTGTATTATATTATTGTATAAATATCATTTTTAAAGGGGAGAGCAATGTAAAAAATGAACAATGAATAATCAATATCCATTTTTACATAAGAACCAAAATCGCTTAACGCGAGTTTGGATAATAATTTTACTTGTAGCTTCCTATTTTTGTTCGTGTCACAACCCTACGATCTACCATATCTATGGTTTAGTCGTATCCATTTTCCATTTGTTATAGAAGTTATTATAATTAATTATGATTGTCTTGAATCTCACCCTCGACCCTAGATTATGCATACACATTGCATATAACAGGATTGGAACCCGTAGTTGTACTTCTTAGTCATTAATACCCACTCTTTGTCTCTAATTCGTTCTTGTAAATCTTCCTAATAATGATTTGTACTATACGTACAAATTCAATAACTATGACGTCACATTTTCCCGTCATTAATTTCCCTTGATCATATCTCTAGTATTCAATGTATGGTAAATTCTTTAATAATAATGTTGTGGTGTTATGTAGTATAAATATTATTATTCAACCATATTCATCTATACGTCCATATTTTATCTTGACCATTATCCTATATAAATTTTATTAAATATTCATTTGGATCGTGAAATGCAAAACTTTAGGCATTCGTTCGAAAACGCACAAATACGTTCTCGTATTATTTTTTTCATTTTTGTTTTTAATTATATCACCTCTCAATGAACTCGAAAATGCTGAGGTAGGTGATCAAATTCCGCGAACTATGGCATAAGTGAACGCTTCAAAGATAAAAAATTTCCTTTCGCTCTGATTCGAATTTATAACATTATCATGCGTTATGTTATATCATGTGTGTCATGTCTCATGTACTTGTGATGTACTAATAACCATATATTATAACCATATATTATAACCATATATTATAACCATATATAAATATATAAAAACACTGTAAGAATGGTAAACAACGTAATGTACTTCAATGAAACTGTAATTAAATGTAATGATTTAACATAAAATGTAAGAATGTACTTTAATAGAAGTGTAATTAAACAATAATAAGTGAATATGAATTAATTGGTAATTGTAATCGTAATTAACCAAAATTAATACATACTCAGTCGTGTACTTAATTTGTACTTATGTACTATTACGAAATGATATCGCCTTCAGAAATGAAGATTCGGCAAAAATATACGATTATTTTTTTATTTTTTTAAATTTTTATTTGGAATCTTTCAAACACCTGATCATGTGTTTAAAAGGGGGGAACTTAACCTTCAACTGCCGTCCCCCAACATTTAGGTTTATATTATACATGTATTTGTAAAATGAACGGCACTTCATTACGAGACTCTTCTTTGGTCACTGCTACGACTCCCTTATTAGCAGCCTCGCTGGGAGGAGGGGGCAGAGGCCCCTTGCCTCCTTAACTTTTTAGATTCCGGCCTGAGCCATGGTCGAAAGAGGTCGAACCTCTATCCCTGTAAATTCAGAGCACTACCTGTACATTTTTTAGAAGTAAATTACAGTAAGAGAAACTTTTTATTTTCCCCTTCGAGCCGTGCTCTCTTCAGAAGAACTTAGTAAAGTCGATAAGTTATAAAAGAAAAGTCGATAATTTTAGTATCAGAGTATTATAAAAAGAGAAGAATTAACAACTGGCGACCCTTTGCCCAAATTAAGAAAGAGACAACCCAAGCACCATAGAAGATGTTGGCATAACAGTCTGGCGAGTCTGTAGCCAAGAGTTTAAGAAGTGGCGACCCACCATTTGACCGGCGGAAAAGAATTAGCATGTTATAGAAGAAATATCCGTTGCTGCCTCCTAACCAGAACACCCGTCGATTCCGAACCACCCCAGGGCCATAGACGGAGGGGTTAACATATATATATATATATTATATATATATATATATATATATATATCGGGTGGCCCCAAAAAATGGCACCAATTTTGAGAAGTGATATCTCAATAACCATTGCAGCTAGGGACTTACAAAAACAACCAAATGAAAGATAATTCTTTTCTCTTTAAATACTTATTCTATGGCTTGATGGTTATAAGCCCATATAATGCCCGAAATTGGCTTCCAAAAAAGATATTAAAAAAAAAGTTGCGCATTTATATTTATTCCTTGATCCTAATTTTAAATGAAATTTTTCTATTCCAGACCCTCAAGATGGGATTGAGAGAATCTGATAAGAACATTATACAAGCACTACGTGAAGAAAAAGGATATTCATTAAACAGAATCCTTTACGAATTTCCAAATAGAAATTGGAAAAAAAGAACTGTGGCACATTTTTTACAAAAACTTAAAGAAACCGGCAGCAGTCAACGGCGTCTGGGAAGTGGTCGACCAGAAACTATTAGAACGCCAGAAACATTGAAAAAGTAAATGAAATGGTTTTAAGTCAAGAGGAACAACCGGGAACAAGTAAAAGTGAACGTGAAGTTGCGAAAGAAACCGGGATTTCACGTTCATCAGTACAGCGAATTATTTATTCGCTGTACTGATGAACGTGAAATCCCGGTTTCTTTCGCAACTTCACGTTCACTTTTACTTGTTCCCGGTTGTTCCTCTTGACTTAAAACCATTTCATTTACTTTTTCAATGTTTTCTGGCGTTCTAATAGTTTCTGGTCGACCACTTCCCGGACGCCGTTGACTGCTGCGGGTTTCTTTAAGTTTTTGTAAAAAATGTGCCACAGTTCTTTTTTTCCAATTTCTATTTGGAAATTCGTAAAGGATTATGTTTAATGAATATCCTTTTTCTTCACGTAGTGCTTGTATAATGTTCTTATCATATTCTCTCAATCCCATCTTGAGGGGTCTGGAATAGAAAAATTTCATTTAAAATTAGGATCAAGGAATAAATATAAATGCGCAACTTTTTTTTGTATATTTTTTTTGGAAGCCAATTTTGGGCATTATATGGGCTTATAACCATCAAGCCATAAAATAAGTATTTAAAGAGAAAAGAATTATCTTTCATTTGGTTGTTTTTTTAAGTCCCTAGCTGCAACGGTTATTGAGATATCACTTCTCAAAATTGGTGCCATTTTTTTTGGGCCACCCGGTATATATATGAATAGAAACGACATAAGTGTTAAGGAACGTTTCTGCACACGAGGAGGAGAGATAACGACTAAATGAAAAATGAGGCGAACCGCACGGGAATCGAACCCAGGGCCTTCCAATTGCCGGTTGGACGCGCTACCACTATGCTACGGACCTCGCTTAATCACAAATCGAAATTCTCCCACATAGGGCAGAAACCAATGCCCTGAGAGGGCACCCTCGCAAATCGTGAATATGCGCATACAACTGCAATGACCGCGCAGTATATAAATGAATAGAAACGACATAAGTGTTAAGGAACGTTTCTGCACACGAGGAGGAGAGATAACGACTAAATGAAAAATGAGGCGAACCGCCCGGGAATCGAACCCAGGGCCTTCCAATTGCCGGTTGGACGCGCTACCATTATGCTACCGACCTCGCTTAATCACAAATCGAAATTCTCCCACATAGGGCAGAAACCAATGCCCTGAGAGGGCACCCTCGCAAATCGTGAATATGCGCATACAACTGCAATGACCGCGCAGTATATAAATGAATAGAAACGACATAAGTGTTAAGGAACGTTTCTGCACACGAGGAGGAGAGATAACGACTAAATGAAAAATGAGGCGAACCGCCCGGGAATCGAACCCAGGGCCTTCCAATTGCCGTTTGGACGCGCTACCATTATGCTACGGATCTCGCTTAATCACAAATCGAAATTCTCCCAAATAGGGCAGAAACCAATGCCCTGAGAGGGCACCCTCGCAAATCGTGAATATGCGCATACAACTGCAATGACCGCGCAGTATATAAATGAATAGAAACGACATAAGTGTTAAGGAACGTTTCTGCACACGAGGAGGAGAGATAACGACTAAATGAAAAATGAGGCGAACCGCCCGGGAATCGAACCCAGGGCCTTCCAATTGCCGGTCCGTAGCATAATGGTAGCGCTTCCAACCGGCAATTGGAAGGCCCTGGGTTCGATTCCCGGGCGGTTCGCCTCATTTTTCATTTAGTCGTTATCTCTCCTCCTCGTGTGCAGAAACGTTCCTTAACACTTATGTCGTTTCTATTCATTTATATACTGCGCGGTCATTGCAGTTGTATATGCATATATATATATATATTATATATATATATGTGTGTGTGTGTGTGTGAAAATGAACAATGAATAATTCCTATATTATTATATTCATTCGTATAATTCTTATATAAGTCATATATTTATATATATCCTTATATTTATATAATCCTTATGTTCATTATATTCATATAATACTTATATTTGTATACATTTTCATTCATATATGCATTTATACATAGAGAGCAAAATCGCGTAACGCTGACACGAGTTTGGAAATTTTTTTTATTTGCTTTCCATTTCACAAGTGGTGAATTATTTCTTTTTAAACTGTTTAATCATTTTTTTAGATTTAGCTTAATAATGTAATCTTCTTCATTCCCTGTATACATTCTCTCTTCGTTGTAAAAGATGAAATCATGTCCTGCTTAACGTTTAATTTGAATCTTAAGCATTTAATTTTTTGCTCATGTGCATGTTTGTTTGTAATTAGTGATGGGAAGGCATATTTCAATTTCCATTTTTAGTTAACTTGGGAGATCATGATAATATCAGATTTGCCGATATGCGGTTTAAAATAAAATATGGCTTCCTCTTGCTTAGCAGTCTAGACCTTGCTACAGTTTCCAGTCAGTCAGTTTCCTGTCAGTCAGTTTCCTGTCAGTCAGTTTCCTGTCAGTCAGTTTCCTGTCAGCCAGTTTCCAGTCAGCCAGCTTCCAGTCAGCCAGTTTCCAGTCAGCCAGTTTCCAGTCTGCTAGTTTCAGTTCAGCCAGTTTCAGTTAACTCAGCAGTTGAGATTCGAAATGCAACTGAAACGATTTTTCAGCCAATAAGTCAAATTTTAGTCGACGGACAATTTTTCATATGCCCTACAAAGCATATAACAGTAGCACCTTGTGAGAAGATTTGTTTCCGAGCAAGAGTAGAGAACGGTCAAGGAAAACTATTAGAGTCAGATCGTACTCTAATTACAGAGAAAAGTAAATCTAAGAGAGATATTCTTATTGCCCAAGCTCTTAGTCACAGTCAGAATTCAGCTATTCCTGTTGTTTGTTTAAACAAAGGAAAAAGCCCTATTGAATTAACTTCAAAACAGAGAATAGTAACTGTTTCTACAGTAGAAATAAATTCAGATTTCTCCACCAGTACTATAAATCATGTTTCCAGTTCCATAGAGTCAAACCCTTGACCATTAAGAGAAGAATATAAGAAATGTCTGGAGCACTCCCTTCAAGAGTCACCAGCCCAAACTACTGGAATCACTTCTCGATTTCCTGATAAGAAATAGAGATGTGATTGCCCTAAAAGGAGATCCTCTGGACCGAACTAATTTGGTCCCTTTCGAAATCAAGCTGGGACCCAATTCCAAACCGATCTTCATTCCTCCCAAGAGGGTTCCACAGTCCCAATTAGTAAATATTGAGGGACACATCAATGACGTGTTAGAACAGGATGTCATTCAGCCTTCAGCTAGTCCCTGGTTCGCTCCTATGATTCTTGTCTCCAAAAAGGACAGAACATATCGCACTTGTATAGATTTTAGACGCCTAAACCACATTACTGTCCCAGACCGTTTCTCCATTCCAAACATGCAGGAAACAATTCTGAACGTAGGGAGAGCTAATTTCTTTTCATCCCCTCGATTTAGCATCCTGTTAGTGGCAAATGGAGGTCAGTCCCGAATCTCGGGCATTGACTGCTTTCTCCACTAACCAAGGCCATTACGAATTCCAGGTTTTACCTTTCGGAGTCTGAAATGGGCCTGCTAATTTCTCTAGGTTGATGAATATAGTCCTTTCCGACCTATTAGGTGTCGAAGCTCTAGTCTATCTTGACGATATTATCATTTATAGTTCGGATATAAAAACACACTTTCAACGTCTTCAGAATGTGCTATCACGTTTGAGAAAAGCACACCTGAAACTGAAACTTCCAAAGTGCAACTTCTTAGAGGAATCCCTGGTATATTTCAGATTTCTACTATCATCCACTGGAATTAAACCTGATCCAACCAAACTTGAAGCACTGGAAATATACCCTGTATCTAAAACCATCGACGACACTCATGCATTTATTGGATTTGTCGGACACTATCGAAATTTTATCCCCCAATTTTAAAACATGTAATTGGTAATCTGATCACCAACAGCTTTTGAAACTTTAATCGGTAAACTAACCTGTCATCCCATCCTCCAATATCCCGATTACATCAAACCCTTTGTCATAGCCATAGATGTTTCATCCTATGGACTAGGAGCCGTCCTATTACAGGACGTAGATGGTGGGGAATTACCCATTGCTTATGCCAGTCAGCTTCTCTCTCGACTTCAACGGAATTATTCCACTACGGACCGAGAGGCCCTCGCGGTATATTGGGCTTTGAAAAAATTCCGAAATATCGTCTATGGCTACGATGTAACCATCAAAACTAACCATAAGCCACCCACGTAGCTTTTCAAGGAACAAGCTAATTAAAGGACGGTTGAGTAGATGGATTGTCGAGATTCAAGTCCGACACTCAAGTGAATAAGATAGAAACTCTTCCTGTGTTCGGCTACGAATGTCTGCAATACTCCCAACAACGGGAACAACACACCCAGAACCTTCGGGGTCGACTGGAACAAAAGGAACCATCGAAGGTAAAAGAACAGTACAACCTAAAGGATGGGTTCGTACATTTTAGGAACGAAGATGGAAATGACCTCGTGGAAATACCAAAAGATCTCGTAGATATAGCCATCGGACTTTGTCACGACTCACCTTTGTATGGCCACATGGGACTGGATCTACAGATCTACAGAAGCTAAGGCTAACAAAGACACTAAGATCCACTCTAAGGTTAGCCCGAGAGAAAGAAAAAAGTAAGGGGTTAAAAGAAGAGAATAAGGGGTTAAGTATGTAGCAAAACCTATCACTCGTGGGTTAAAATTCATTCAGAAAGAGAGAAAGAAAGACACCATCACCATCCGCCGGCCACTGCCGACAAGTCGGAAAAATAGTCGAAGAGAGTCGGAAAAATAGTCGAAGTCTTTTGGAGCGATACCATTTTTCCGAAAAGAATAAAAAGGTACATGAGTACATCGCTGAATGCCCGTCTTGTTTAAAACATAAAGGCAACGTACCGTCCGCAGCTCCCATGCATAACTATCCAATATGCCAACGGCCCTGGCAAAGAACTGGAATGAACATACTGGGACCATTACCCAAAACATCAAAGGGAAACCAGTACATCATTGTGTTTACTGACCACTTCTCGCGTTACAGCGTAGTTGTCATTCCAAACCAGACCTCCGAAACTGTGGCAAGAGCCCTAGTGGAACACGTCATCCAAAACCATACTACTCTTTCCATCCTAATTTCGGATAACGGCCTTAGTTTCACTTCCAAACTGTTCGAGTCACTCTGTAACATGTGCAAAATTAAAAACACACATTGTGCCATACCATCCGCAGGCAAACGGCTTAGTGGAAATGCACAATCGGAAGATCTTAGAAGCCCTTCGCCACGTTGTCGATGCATCCTCCCGTACATGGGATGATTCCCTCCCCATGGTGCAAACAGCCATCAACAACGGCTATAACGTGTCCATCGGGGACACCCCTCATTTCGTCCTATATCACTACGACAAACGGCTACCTTTCGATTTGCCTGGCCAAATCGACCCAGCAATTCTAACACATTCCGAGATGGCAGAAGCAAATCAGCAACTAACGTAGTTGAACGATCTTTCAAAATTTTTGACATAATTCGATATGCCCTCGACCAACGAAATAAATAGATGGAACAAGAGCAACATAGGCGTCATCCCCGTCAACGGACTATAATCGTCGGTATGTTGTGTTACATAAAGAGCGTGAAACTGTCAAGTGCTCATCGCAAATTATACCCAAAATGGGATGGCCCATACAGGATTATGAAAAAGCTCGGAAAGAACCGTTACGAAATCCTCGACCTCCGAGATCATTCCAAACTAAAGATAAGTCACGCTGATAATTTAGAGATAGCTGCCGAACAACAACTTCCCAAAAAACATCTGCCAGGCGTTGGAGCCGTCTATCCTTCGAAAGATCCAGGTATTAACAAATCCAGCAGGGACCACAAATCCGAAGTAGTCACCGCGGAAACCACTACCCTTAACAAAATACCACCGTAACGTAATACCACCAGTACTCGAGCCAATCTCTGAACAAGAAGACGTCCCAGAACCGAGAGTCCCATCGGAATCAGACCCTGGAGAAACTCCTTCTAGAGGATCACTCAGTGGAACTCCACCATCTCCTCCGTCACCACCCTCACCGATTGATGATCGACGCACAGACCCTATATACAGGCCGCAAATGCATCAACCACGTGAATTAGAACCTTCACGAAAAAAACGAACACACTCAGAATCCGAGCTTAATGTTCGACCCCCACTACCACCTAAGCGAGGACGACCACTCCGCACACAAACACAAATATCTACACAACCACAAACATCTACACGACCACCAACAGCTCCGTATAATTTAAGTCGTAGATATGAATAAAATTGTTCCCCTTATAATACTGAGATTACAATTAACAACTCGTACCCCTTTCTGTCTGAAACTAAATTCAAACCTGTTATAAAAATCTTGAATTTCGCCATGGAACTGGTGACCATCCTACCCGGATTTCATGCCCCTAAATGGAATAATGAATTGAGTCGTTTTGAAAAATTTTCAGATGATAACCAGAATAACCTTTTACAAATATTGTAACCAGTAACAATTATTTACCAACATCTGCCGTCAGTATTATCATTGTCTTATGTATGTATTATCTTTGTCTTCGCCTTCGATCCTTGCTCTCTTCAGAGAACTTAGTCTTAAATAGAGAAAAATAATTCACTGGTCAACAAAGTTTTTGTCACAGAGATATTTTTACTTGAACTATGTGTAATTTTTTACATTGATTACGAAAATGAAAACAGAATTTTTCTATCACCCGCAGTTTTAGTGACACACGAATTTACATTATTTAGGATTTGAGTGAGAATAGGAAGGGGGCGGGGTCTGCCCCTTCCTCTTCCTCTGCTTATAAGTTGCCACACGTCACTGTTGACTTTCATTTGTCAGTTACTCACTTGATTTCACTCAGTGAACATTGTGCATTTTATTCGTGATTTTCCTTAATCATTTTTTGTGTCAGTGCGTTCGTATTGTTTCATGACAGAATGCCACGCAAGTGTGTCAACCATCCAAACTGTTTCTGTTATGTGTGCAGAGAGTTAACACTTAAATTTCAAAGGCGAAATTTCACCCCTCTCGTCAAAAAAGCATACGAACTTTATTTTGGTTGCAAGGTAGGGGATCAGAACAAGACGTGGGCACCTCATATATGCTGTATTATGTGTTTAAGACTTCTGACAGGCTGGCTAAATGGGTCTCGTCAAATGCCGTTTGCTGTTCCGATGATATGGAGAGAGCCGAAAGACCATTTAACGGATTGTTATTTCTGCTTAACAAATATACTAGGCATTACTGCGAAATCTAAACATATGGTACAATACCCAAATTTACCATCAGCCATAAGGCCTGCTTTACATAATAAACATTTGTCAGTACCAAGGCCACCGGAAACGTGGAGTTTAGATGATGAAAATGAAATTGATGTACAATGGTAATGACGAAGCTCAACATGGTTTACTGACGGACGATGTTGATCCAATGTTTGAACTATCTTGTTCATCGACAGAGCCTCACTTAATATCTCAAGCAGACCTGAGCGAGCTTGTCTGTGATCTGAAATTGTCAAAAGATCAATCCGAACATTCGGCTTCCAGGTTGAAAGGTTAGAATCTTCAAGAAAAAGGCACTAAAATATCTTTTTACCGCAAGCATCAAAGAAACTTTCTACCCTCTCATGAAAACCCTTGGCCAACAACATGATCCAAACGAATGGCGCCTATTTATTGATTCCTCGAAGCTGAGTTTAAAAACTGTATTACTCCATAATGGAAATAAATACCCTTCAGTTCCATTAGTACATGCCGTACATATGAAGGAATCATACGACAATATGCACCTGCTTGTGAAACATATCCAATATGATAAATACTCTTGGCATATCTGTGGAGACTTGAAAGTGATTGCACTTCTTCTTGGTTTACAACTGGGTTATACGAAATTCTGTTGTTTCCTCTGTGAATGGGACAGCAGAGCACGGGAAAGCCATTACTCAAAGAAACAATGGCCACTTCGACAAGCGTTGATTCCAGGGCATAAAAATCTCACCAGTTCACCTCTTCTTAATCCGAAAAAGTTATTTGCCACCACTACATATTAAACTTGGTTTAATGGAAAATTTTGTTAAGGCTATGGATCAAAATTGCAGTGGCAGCGAGGTCAAAATCAAAGAAGGGACATTTGTGGTCCCGCAAATTAGAGAAATCATGAGAGCGCGCGTTTGATGAAACTGTAAGTGAAGTTGAAGGAGCAGCTTCAAGAGCATTTAAAGTAGTGAACACAAATTTCCTCGGAAACTTCAAGGCCGAAAATTAAGAGTCACTTGTTGAAGAACTTTTCAAGGCCTACAAAGACGTGGGGTGCAACATGTTGAAAATTCATTTTCTTGGCTCACATCTCGACTTCTTCCCAACAAACTTAGGCGATGTTAGTGATGAGCATGGGGAACACTTTCATCAACAAATATTCACGATGGAGCCCCAGCATGTTGGATGACTACTGCTGGACATTGTCAAGGGATGGCCCAAAGGTGAAATACAAGCGTAAATCATCAGTAGCCACATTTTAGGTGAATTCAATATGCATTTTCTACTTTGATATTGCTATTACGCCTATAAATTAGTCCAAATTTCATTTTCGATTCACTCAATATTGGTGGGTGATAGAAACATTTTGAGGCCATTTTTGAACTCAGCGGTAAAAAACCCATTTTTGTTCATGTGACAAATAAAAAGTTCCATTTTGTCGACCAGTGATATAATTTCCCGATACGTTACAAGAAGAATAGGGGAACCTTCAGAGAATTAGATAAGCTCCACAGAATCCTCCCATCCACTACAAGAAGAAATCGGAAAGTATTATAGAAGAAAACTACTGCGATTCCCTATACGGTACCAGCTACTGACAGAGTAACAAATCCGTTGCTGCCACCTAACCAAAACCCCCGTCAACTTCGAACCGACCAAGGCCATAGACGGAGGGGTTAACATATATAAATTATATATATATATATAATTATATATACGAGGTGAGTCAAAAGACTGGAAACATAGGAACTTTGCTTTTCAATGCAAATATATATGTATATTTGCATTAAAAAGCATATATATATATATATATATATATATATATATATATATATATGGGATGAATTTTACAATTAAACACGTGAAATTAATGAATGATGCAAACCCACAAGGAAAAAGAAAAACGATTCCAAGGCATTTCGTGTATTCAGAGCTACACCTCGTCAGGGAATTCCCTGACGAGGTGTCTCGTTATTTGGTTGCCTCATAAACTATATTTTCGAATTTTAAAACTTTTATAAACAGAAGCTTGCCCACTTTTTTGCTTTTCGCGATATTCCAAGTGGTCCGATTTTTCTGCTGCTCAATGTATATACAGGTACACCTGACTTTATTAAAAAATTCTGTCATAAAACTCGCTGAGAACATTTTAAGTACAATAACATCGTAAATATTGGTCTCGCTTGAGCAAACTTTTTTCGAGGTTCTGGCTGGTGCGATCGGAAGCGTACTTACTCCGAAACCAGACAAAACGTGTTCGAGTCCCACACTCAAGTAAATTTTGTAAAGCGCATTCATACGAATATATTAATGAAAAAAAATTCATTAAGATTCTATTTGATTTAAAGAATTTTGTAATGAGTGTAAAGGAGACAGTTACTAAAACACATTCTCAATATCGTTTCTAAGTTGCATCTGTGAAGAAATCTTCTTCAGTTCATATTTTTAAAAAAATTCTACATCAAATCTAATAAATTTTTATTCCTTTTCAATACCAATTTTTTGGGTGCACTACCTACAAGCTTCCAACTTTATTCCCTTTTTTACTTTCCAAAAAATTCGTGTTTCCTTACTGATAAATGTGATTCTCGGAACATAAAAATAACGGAGTGAGAATATACATTTTAATTTTGTTTTTATAGATTTTCAAATTGGGAGCTTCGTTAAAAAAAAAAAAGAGACAAACAAACAAAGAAGCCAAGTTTTATCAGTAAAACTTTAAAAATTTCGAATATGTATTGAAAAACAGAATTAATTTTTACGGAAGAAACATAAAATAAAAGTAATAAAATATATTATCTGAGAAACATGCTGTCGTTCATTCGTTGAATAAATGTTTGACCTTTACAGTTTTTATAATGATTATTATGACATAAATAATAATAATAATAATAATAATAATAATTATAATAATAATTAGGTTCGGCTTCTGCGTTAAAAATTATAATCAAATCTCTTTATTATATAGTGATTTCTAGGCACATTTCCAATTACTGACGGTTCGTTCAAGGACACTTAAACATCTTCGGAGCGCGATAGAAATTAAATTGGTTAAAAGTGCGTCATATCAGTGCTCACATGCGTTGAAGCTTTCTAATATTTTTTTACACAGTTAAGGAAGTACACGCAGCATCTGGTTTCTGATTCATACACCAATATGAAAGACGAAACCAGCATTTAAATCGGGGCAATATTCAGTACACCCTCTCCATTCGTGTTGGTTTAAAAACGGGCAAACTCTACTCCAATCAGCGTGAAATTCGTTCTCTCTTAAGAACATTCTTATTTATGTTTGAGGGGATGCGAGGAATGCGGAAAAGAATACTGGTATGAAATATGTGAAAAGCGCGGAACCTTTTCAAAGAAACGGTGGTGGCTCGGTTGCAATTTATTGTGTGGATTGCATATGCATACAGTGTTAAAAGAACTTTATTTTCCTTGTTTATTACCGTGTATTTCTCTTCTGACTCCATTTTCTCTTCGAAATTCATGCATTAAGTTGTTTGTTACAGAAGATGATTAGTATGGGAGCAAAAATGTCGAGGCGGGGAAGGGGATGAAGGGGAGGGGAAAGGGGGTGAACTAAAAGAAGGTGAACGGAAAGGAAGTGAGAGAAAATAAAATGGTGAAAGAAGAAAAGCGACTCTCAAAGGGTGCTGTGGGAAACCTAACCTAACTTAACCAAAAAGAAAGTAGAAAATTGAATATACTCGTAAAGGAAACTAAGAGTAAGTTCCCTGTCTCATTACCAACCCCGCCTCGGACTCTCAATAACCAGATTCAAAACTGTGGAGGGAAATGGATCTATTTGGGAATTTCTCCATGTGTTTCCTCACTACTGTTTATGAGTTACATTTTAACATGCGCCCCTCACGGTCTTTCACAGGAGGTATTTGAAGATTGAAAAAAGAAAAACAAACAAGCAAACAAACAAACAAACACCAAACAAGCAAGCAAAAAACACACATTCGCTGACGAAATGTATTTGAAGCAAGGGATACGGGGTTCGCCACCCATCTCGGACCTTCATTTTGTGTGTGTATATATATATATATATATATATGTGTATATATATATATACACACACACACACATATATATATATATATATATATATATATAAATAAAGTGTAATAATAAGAACAATCTCTTAATGTTTTTATTATATAAATCGTGTAGTGTTACCACCCACCTCGCACTGTCATTATATATATATATATATATATATATATATATATATATATATATATATATATATATAATTATTTTTATATATATGTGTGGGTGTATATATATATATATGTGTGTGTGTGTGTGTGTGTGTGTGGTGTGTGTGTGTGTGTGTAGAAATGAACAATGAATAACTGCTACACCCATATAAGCCTTATATTCTTATTCCTATATTCATTTTGACATATCAAGTCCAAAATCGTATGATATGAGTTTGGATAAAATTTTGATTTGCTCTCTATTTTATAATTGATGAATTACTTCCTTTTAAAATATTTAATCATTTTGTATAAGACCCCAAATCGTACAACGCTGACACAAATTTAGATATACTTTTGATTTGCTTTCTATTTTATAACTGGTTAACTATTTCTGTTTAAACAACCTAATCATTTTTGTAGACTTAGCTTAATAATGTGATCTTGTTCATTTTCTGCATACATTCTCTCTTCGTTGTAAAAGATGAAGTCATGTCCTGCTTAACGTTCAATTTTTAATCTTAAGGCTTTAATTTTCGCCATGTGCAAGTTTTTTGTAATTCGTGATGGGAAGGCATATTTTAATTCCATATTTAGTTAACTCGGCAGATCATGAGAGAACTTAGTCGTACAAAGAGAAAAATAATTTCCCGATACGTTATAAGAAGAAATCGGAGAGTAGTATAGAAGAAAACTAGTGCGATTCCCTATAAGGTATCAGCTACTCCAGAGTAACAAATCCGTTGCTGCCACCTAACCAGAACCCCCGTCAACTTCGAACTGACCAATGCCATAGACGGAGGGGTTAACAACTGGCGACCTAGCCAGGATTCTTCAAGTCTTCCAAATCCTGGAACTAGAACCAACACTCAGTTGACTGGCGTGTCACGACTCCAAGTTCTCCACGCCCATTCTTCATCCAGGAACAAGTGGCCAGCAAGACATGTCTTCAGGACACGTCTCCAAGAATTTCACAGTTGGAATCTTGTTAAGTACAGATCCTTTTTAAAAATTTTTGAGAAGTTAGTATTATTAAAAGTTAATAATTAGTATCAAGCCAGAATTAACAAAAAACACAGTGAACAGTCCATGCACCAGTAATACATCTTTTTATTGAAACCGAGTTATTTTCACTATTATAGTCAGTATAGGATCATTTTATTTTATGTGCCAATCATAATATTACCGCACATTCACGTACATTCGAGTGAAATTTTGTTTACATTTTTGATTATTTTTTTGTTGACATTCTTTTTTTTTATTTTTCATTGTTAGAAAAATTGTTGTGCATTTATTTATTTGTGTATTTCTTAGATAGAGTAGTTAGGAAAGCCGCTCAAGTGATCATTTCATAGATTAAGATCGGTCAAGCAAACCAAATTAGAATACATTAACAGTACCTTCACATATGAGCGATTCAGACGGTGCGCTTTCTGACATTGAAAATTTCCCAACACCCATTTTTCCACCTACCCCTCGCCCTTCAAGCATATTTCCAAACACACAAACTTCAGCTCAAGCAAAAGCCGACATGTCTCAAACCGCTGTCCCAAAACACATTAACTTAGGTAGACTTGTAAACCTTCCCCATACTGTTCTAATTTTTAATGGAACCATAGATAATAACTTTGTTGAACCACGCGTAAGACCTTGGATTGAGTCTCTAGAACAGCATTTCTTACGCGAAAACATCACATATGATGATATAAAGATTATGGAAGCTAAAAGGTTTATTGACCCTAAAGAGGGGAATGCCCTTGATACAGTTACCTACGTCCCATCCATTAGCGAAGCTACAACGTGGGACAATTTTAAACAAAACTTATTAGAATTTTTAAAAAAAATAACACTTGCACAACACTTAGCCACTTTAGAAGCTGTCTTCCAAGCTAAGTGGAAGAAAGAAGAACATGAAGATTTAAATAATTTTATTACACGCACAAATAAACTCGTAGGAGAAGCCCTCCGAGCCGCAGAAAATACATGTGACATTACATTCACTTCAAAACAAAGAAACCTAATAGTAGCAGCAACCACTTACCAAAACTTACCCGTAGCCCCTCAAAAGAAATTTCAAGAGTGTCTAAATATTGACAAACCAGTAAGTGTAGCCATAAATAAAACAAGGGAACATTAACCAGACTTAGCTAGCCAGAGCTACTGGAAGGGTAGAGAGACCCCCATACACTACATTCAGCAACAACAACAACAACATGATGAGTCAATGCAATTATTACCCCTATTGCTCCCAATGTCATGAACATGGTCATCGCCATGGCGACCGACAAAAATGTGCTGACAAAGCCCCTGTAGGGTACAGGCCCCACTTCCAGAGATCAAATCACCAACGTTTCCAAGAGCCCTCCAATTCGCAGAAACCAGTTAGTTCCCAGCCTCCACAGAACCACCCACCAAACAGAACATGACCACAAGGTCAATCACACTATTACCCAATGTCCAGACCCCAATATAATCAGCAAGGTCGGATGGTTCGGTACGTAGACGTACCCGTTGAAGAATCAGTTTTCCCAGAGTACACTTTTCAAGAAGACCCTCCAGTGTATGGTGATCCCGTAGCATATGACTCAGATCCTCCCATAGAAGTCAATTCAGTGTCTTTTTTAGATCCCACTTCAAAGGCAACAGTTCAGCCTCCTCCCCCTAAATAGTAGTAATAAACCCAAATACACACATGAACTACCCATCAGGATAAAAGGTGCGAACCTACTAGAATGAATAATAAATTGCAGCACAGATAACCGAGATTTAACCACTCTTCTACATACAAGAGCACATGCGACATTGATTAAGAACCAATGTGCAGATGAGTTACTAGAGAGCACAGATTATAAATATGAAATTAAGGCACCTTCCTGCCAACTCAGAGGAGTTACAGGCTCACCCATATCTACATATGGAGAAATTGAATTATATTTAGAAGTTGGTAACACGGTATATCCCACAAAATGCTGTATTGTGAACGCAGTCGCCACCTTTCAGACAGATATTTTAATAGGTATGGATTTCTTCAACCAGAATCAATGGGAAATTTACCCAGCCGGAAAATTAATTAAGTGTAGAAATAGGACATACCCTCTCCATGAGAATAATAGAGTTTAATGATAAGTGAATCAGTTAGTTCGGATTTCCGAAAGAAATAGGAAACCCACTCCAGTTTATAGCAGTTCAAGTCAGTCGGTTGCATCCAGAGGGACAACGCCCCAGAAATCAGCCCCCAGAGTAATCATTCCTGTTGTTGAATACAGTAGGATCAACACAGTCATTTTCCAGTCAGTCGGTTGCATCCAGAGGGAAAACCGCCCCAGAAATTAGCCCCCAGAGTAATCAGTTCCAGTCGTTGAATCCAGTAGGATCCAGTAGTCAGTCTCTTTCCAGTCAGTCAGTTTCCTGTTAGTCAGTTTCCAGTCAGTCAGTTTCCAGTTAGTCAGTTTCAAGTCAGTCAGTTTCCACTCAGCCAGTTTCCAGTTAGCAAGTTTCATTTAACTCAACAGTTGGGATTCGAAATCCAACTGAGACGATGTTTCAGCCAATAAGGCAAATTTTAATCGCCGAACCAGAGTCAGATTCATAATTTTTCATATGCCCTACAGAGCATATAACAGTAGCACCTTACGAGAAGATTTGTTTCCTAGCAAGAGTAGTAAATGGTCAAGGAAAACTATTAGAGTAATTTCAAGAGAGATGTTCTTTTTGCCCAAGTTCTTAGTAATAGTCATAATTCAGCTATCCCTGTTATTTGTTTAAACAAAGGAAAAAACTTATTGAATTAACTTCAAATCAGACAATAGTAACTGTTTCTACAGTAGAAGTAAATTCAGATTTCCCAACCAGTACTATAAATCGTGTTTCCAGTTCCTTAGAGTTAAACCCTTCAGCATTAAAAGAAGAATATAAGAAATGTGTGGAGCACTCCCTTCAGGAGTCATCAGCCTTACAGGATCCCAAACTACTGGAATCACTTCTCGATTTCCTGATAAGAAATAGAGATGTGATTGCTCTAAAAGGAGATCCTCTGGGCTGAACTAATTTGGTCCCTTTCGAAATCAAGCTAGAACCCAATGCCAAGCCCATCTTCATTCCTCCCTATAGGGTTCCACATTCCCAATTAGTAAATATTGAGGAACACATCAAGGACATGTTGGAGTAGGATGTCATTCAGCCTTTAGCTAGTCCCTGGTCCGCTCCTATGATTCTTGTCTCCAAAAAGGACGCAACATCTCGCCCTTGTATAGATTTTAGACGTCTAAACCACATTACTGTCCAAGACCGTTTCCCTATTCCAAACATACAGGAAACAATTCTGAACGTAGGGAGAGCTAATTTCTTTTCATCCCTCTATTTAGCATCCGGTTAGTGGCAAATGGAGGTCACTCCCGAATCTCCGGCATTGACTGCTTTCTCCACTAACCAAGGCCATTACGAATTCCAGGTTTTACCTTCCGGAGTCTGAAATGGGCCTGCTAATTTCTCTAGGTTGATGAATATAGTCCTTTCTGACCTATTAGGTGTCGAATCTCTCGTCTATCTTGACGATATTATCGTTTATAGTTGATATAAATACACACTTTCAACGTCTTCACAATGTGCTATCACGCTTGAGAAAAGCACACCTTAAACTTAAACTTGCTAAGTGCAACTTTTTACAGGAATCCCTAGTATACTTAGGATTTCTACTATCATCCACTGGAATTAAACCTGATCCAGCCAAACTCGAAGCACTGGAAACGTACCCTGTAACTAAAACCATCGACGACGCTCGTGCATTTGTTGGATTTGTCGGATTCTATCGAAATTTTATCCCCTGATTTTCAAACATTGCTAAATCCATTACCAATTTGTTCCAGAAAAACGCTAAATTTAACTGGAATCTGATCACCACTATGCCTTTGAAACTTTAATCGGTAAACTAACCTGTATCCCATCCTCCAATATCCCGATTACATCAAACCCTTTGTCATAGCCACAGATGCTTCCTCCTATGGACTAGGGGCAGTCCTATTACAGGACGTAGATGGTGGAATTACCATTGCTTATGTCCAGTCAGCTTCTCTCGACTTCAACGGAATTATTCCACTACGGACCGAGAGGCCTCGCGTATATTGGGCTTTGAAAAAATTCCGAAATATCGTCTATGGCTACGATGTAACCATCAAAACTGACCATAAGCCAATCATGTATCTCTTCAAGGACAAGCTACTTGAAGGACGGTTGAGTAGATGGGCTCTGTTGATTCAGGACTTTGCATCAAAAATGGTATACAAACCAGGAAAACTTCAAGTTATTCCAGACGGATTGTCGAGACTCAAGAGCGACACCCAAGTGAGTAAGATAGAAACCCTTCCTGTGTTCGACTACGAATGTCTGCAATACTCCCAACAACAGGACCAAAACACCCAGAACCTTCGGGGTCGCCTGGAACAAAAGGAACCATCGAAGGTAAAAGAACAGTACAACCTAAAGGATGGGCTCGTACATTTTAAGAACGAAGATGGAAACGACCTCGTAGAAATGCCAAAGAATCTCGTAGATATAGCCATCGGACTTTGTCACGACTCACCTTTGTATGGCCACATGGGACCGGATCCCACCATCAAAGTCATTTAGAGTAATACAATTTTTCCGAAATGAACAAAAAGGTACATGAATACATCGCTCAATGTCCATCTTGTTTAAAACATAAAGGCAACGTACCGTCCAGAGCTCCCATGCATAAATATCCAGTATGCCAACGGCCCTGGCAAAGAAATGGAATGGACATACTGGGACCATTCCCCAAAACATCAAAGGGAAACCAGTACATCACTGTGTTTACGGACCACTTCTCGCGTTACAGCGGAGTATTTGCCATTCCAAATCAGAAGTCGGAAACTGTGGCAAGAGCCCTAGTGGAACGCGTCATCCAAAACCATACTACTCCTTCTATCCTAATTTTGGATAACGCCCTTAGTTTCACTTCCAAACTGTTCGAGTCACTCTGTAACATGTGTAAATTTAAAAACACACATTTTGCCATACCATCCGCAGGCAAACGGCTTTGTGGAAAGGCACAATCGAAAGATCTTAGAAGCCCTTCGCCACGTTGTCAATGCATCCCCGCGTACATGGGATGATTCCCTCCCCATGGTGCAAACAGCCATCAACAACGGCTATAACGTATCTATTCGGGACACCCCTCATTTCGTCCTATATCACTACGACAAGCGCCTACCTTTTGATTTGCCAGACCAAATCGACCCAGCAGTTCTAACATCTTCCGAGATGGCAGAAGCAAATCAGCAACTAGCTGAACGATCTTTCAAATTTTTTTACATAATCCGCTATGCCCTAGACCAAGTGAAACCAACAGATGGAGGAAGAGCAACACAGGCGTCATCCCCGTCAACGGATTATAATCGTCGGTATGCGATGTTACCTAAAGAAATTATACCCAAAATGGGATGGCCCATATAGGATTATGAAAAACCTCGGAAAGAACCGTTACGAAATCCTCGATCTCCGGGATCATTCCAAACTAAAGATCATTCAGGCTGATAATTTGAAGATACCTGCCGAACAACACCTTCTCAAGAAACATCTGCCAAGCGTTCGAGCCGTTATCCTTCGAAAGATCAAGGTATTAACAAATCCAGCAGGGATAAAAAAACTGAAGTGGTTACCGCGGGAACCACTACCCGTGACGAAGATTGGCACCTCGTAATACCACCCGTACTCGAGCCAATCTCTGAACAAGAAGAAGTCCCAGAACCGAGAGTCCCATCGGAACTAGACCCTGAAGAAACCCCTTCTAGAGGCTCACTCAGTGGAACTCCTCCATCTCCTCCAACTCCACCATCTCCTCCGTCACCACCCTCATCTATTGATGATCGACGCACGGACCCTACATACCGGCCGCAAATACATCAACCACGTGAACTAGAACCTTCACATAAAAAACGAACCCGCTCAGAATCCTAGCTTAACGGTCGACTTCCAGTACCACCTAAGCGAGGCCGACCACTCCGCACACAAACACAAACATCTACATGACCCCGAACATCTACACAACAGCTCCGTATAATTTAAGACGTAGATATGAATAAAATTGTTCCCCTTATAATATTGAGATTACAATTAACAATTCGTACCCCTTTCTCTCTGAAACTAAATTCAAACATAGTGTAAAAATCTTGAATTCTGCCACTAAACTGGTGACCATCCTACCCGGACTTCATGCCCCTAAATGGAATGATCAATTGAGTCGTTTTTAAAAAAAATTTCAGATGATAACCAGAATAACCTTTTACAAATACTGTAACCAGTAACAATTATTTACCAACATCTGCCGTCAGGATTAGCATTGTGTGTGCTATTATCTTCAGTATATTTGTAGTTAAAAGACTATTCTCGCAACTTATGTTGTGTATATAAATCTGTATTATAAAAACCATTAGTTATCATCTAGTTAGAATTAGTTAGGGTGTTATATTATTGTATTAATATCAGTCTAGAGGGAAGAGCCCTGTAAAAATGAACAATGAATAACTCCTACACCCATATAAGCCTTATATTCTTATTCATATATTCATTTTGACATATCAAGTCCAAAATCGTATGATCCGAGTTTGTATAAAATTTTGATTTGTTTTCTATTTTATAATTGGTGAATTATTTTTTTTTGTAAACTATTTAATCATTTTGTATAAGACCCAAAATCGTACAACGCTGACACAAGTTTGGATACATTTTTGATTTGCTTTCTATTTTATAATTGGTTAACTATTTCTGTTTAAACAACTTAATCATTTTCGTAGACTTAGCTTAATAATGTAATCTTGTTCATTTTCTGTATACATTCTCTCTTCGTTGTAAAAGATGAAGTCATGTCCTGCTTAACGTTTAATTTTTAATCTTAAGCCTTTAATTTTCGCCATGTGCATGTTTGTTTGTAATTCGTGATGGGAAGGCATATTTCAATTCCATTTTCAGTTAACTCGGCAGATCATGATAACATCAGATCTGTCAATATACGGTTTAAATAAAATATGGCTTCATCTTGCTTAGCAGTTTACACATTGCTTCAGCAAAAATATTTGTTTTGTCTTTAAATGTTTTGTAAAGTAAATCAGCCCATTGAGATTAATAAAAAAACAGATTAGCATTAAATAATAATGACGTCAGAAGGGAGTTTAGTATGAAAGCCCATAAAATTTCTTCAATGTTCATTCTGACTAGACTGATCTAACTTAGAGGCTGAGCGTTACCTGTAACATTTTTAGCAGTAAAATATACTAAGAAATATCTTTGGCTTCTCCTTCGAGCCTTGCCCTCTTCAAAGAATTTAGTCTTAAATAGACATAAATAATTTCCCGATCCGTTATGAGAAGAATCGAGGAAGTTAGAGAGAACTTAGTCTTAAATAGAGAAAAATAATTTCCCGATACGTTATAAGAAGAAATCAGAGAGTAGTATAGAAGAAAACTAGTGCGATTCCCTATACGGTATCAGCTACTCCAGAGTAACAAATCCGTTGCTGCCACCTAACCAAAACCCCCGTCAACTTCGAACCGACCAATGCCATAGACGGAAGTGTTAACGTATATATATATATATAGTGTAATAAAAGGCAATCTCTTAATATTTTTATTATATAATTCGAGTAGCGTTACCGTATCCCTGTAAATGTCGTGGTTTTTTTTATAAGACACATAATAATGTCTAATAAGAATTTAATAATGCTTTGTTTAATAAAGAAGATAATAATATTTAATAATGCTTTATTCGTGGCATAAAGAAATGTTTAATAAATCCGTAATTTTCATAAGGTTTCTTTGAAATCCGCTCACCTTATAGGAAATTTACTTAGTTGTGGGATGTGAAAAAAATATTGAAATCTGACCATAACTTTGGATTTTACAGCCAAAGTTCGAGGTCTCCCTTTTTTTTGCCCACCCGATATATATATATATATATATATATATATAATATATATATATATATATATAATTTTACAACAACGCATCTCCTTCTCGACTCCAATCTGATACGCGTTGGACGGAGGAAGCATACACACACTGTGGAATGGATAATGGTTCTGACCAGAACATCTATAAAGTAATTGAAAAAAAACTGATCCGTCTTAACTTTTCGATCAAAAATATTGATAAGTGAATGTATCTTCATAATGGGTAAGCGATGGTCGCAGTGAACCTAATTGCTTAGGGGTCAGTAAGACCACTAACCCATTTACTTAAGAATTCTTAACGATACACACATATTCCATTAACTAAATATAAAAAAAAATCTCTTTAATGTGGGTTTCGTTAATGGTCCAAGCGAAATGTAAGTTACACGACCTTATCCTGATAGATAGCTCTCCGACAGCCACACGCTTTGTTACTTTATTTTAGATGAAAAATCCAGATTTGTATGTTAAGAATTTATATTGTGAAACAAAAATAATGCCGTGTGTATATATATATATACACACACATATCAGTGATGTAGTCGAGACCACCATGGCCGAGACCGAGACCGAGACCGAGACCATATGCAATTTTTGCATATATTCAATATTCTGTAATGCCTAATTCCCAAGCTCTGTATTTCACATTCAGAAATAAAGATTCTAAACAGGTCATCAAGTGATAATTACAAAATTTACTCGGAATTTATTCACAAATTCATAGTTTGTGACATTTTTCAGCAGTGAACTGCCTACTTCAAACAAGATAAGTGTTCGTTGCAATTGAGGAACACGAACATTTTCAGCAGTGATATAGTCGAGACAACCATGACCGAGATCGAGACCTAAGCACCCGAGACCGAGATCAAGACCGAGACCAGAAAAAGGCTCTCGAGACCGAACTTCAGTCCTACATCACTGATATATATATATATAAGGTCTGTTCAAAAGGTATCCCGACAGGGTGCCTATTTTTAGAACAAGGTCACGCTTGGAACCCTATCAGTTGACTGATACGGTTCCACTTCATTGTGTAGCGTCATTCCACTGTAGTGAGCCGATAAAGTTAAACGTATTTTGTTTCGCAGCGATTTCTTCATGTTATTTCTTTTTTTACTGTGAAGGCGTTGTGCACCATGAATATGCTCCACAGGGACAAACAATTAACAAGGAATTTTACATTGAAGTTTAGAGACATGTACGTGAAGCAGTTCGGAGGGAACGGCCGCAGAAGTGGGAGGCTGGAGACTAGATGCTTCATCACGATAACGGGCTATCTCACTCGTCGCAACCTGTCTTGCAATTTTTGGCGAAAAACGCTAACTCCCAAAGCAGCCTCCATATTCGCTGGATTTGGCTCCATGCGACTTTTTTTGTTTCCGAAGCTCAAACAAACCTTGAAAGGACACCGATTCGATGATGTTGAGACCAGTAAATGAAATTCGACGGAGCAGCTTTGGGCCGCTGCGAAAAGTACTTTCGGAAAATGTTTTCAACAGTGGCAGGATCGTTGGGCAAAGTGTGTGGCTTCAAAAGGAGCGTACTTTGAGGGAGATTAAGCCCCAAACCTTGTAAATACCATATGCTGTCTATATATATGTACAGTATATATACAAAACTGGCATTTTCAGATGACTAATTCGTCGTTGTAACTTCTAATAAAAAGATATAAATTTCTAGGGAAAGAACTTTTCCCTTAGCAGTACTATTTTCATTCTGTATCTTAACGCGTTATGTTAATTGCATGATGTTGTTACCGTACTAACAGGCAGAGTGATATGAGAGCGAGGACCTAAAGCTTAAAGTTTAATCTGAACCTCAGGTCATTATATTATCTAGATGATATTGCTTGTTCCACCTTCCTCAAATAATACTCTGTAAAGCCCAGAAGTGTTGTGAATACTCGAAGCTCTTCCATTCATCCGTCTTTTCTAGCCTTTAAGTATACCTTAAATCATGCGAAGCTGTCGAACAGGATATTCACATACTTTATGATTATTCTGGTCACAGCGTCACAAGTTTCATAATATTACAGATGTAATGGACTATGTCGCGAATTTAAGATCCGTCAAAGAATACAGCCAGTGTGAAGTGGGGGCTCATTGATGAACAGCACGACAAGAGCTATTACGTCATGCTACATCTCACCGAATACGCACCCGTGTTAGTAAACGCAAATATAGTGTTTGTGGACAATTTAAAATATTTCTACCACTACATCCATATATACCATAATAAGGTGACTAGCGAAATTATAGCTAAAGGTTTGTGTGAATTTTTAATAGAATTTATTGATGAATATTTTTATCCTCCAAAGTGTAACAGTATGGACACGCCTATTTTTTCAAATAGATCACCTCAGTGCTAATAAGCTTACTATTGAGTCATTTATTGTTTATATCTACATAGTTGTTACTGAGTATTTCGTGAAAGGATTATAAACTTTTTCAGTAACGGGGAATCCAATTGTTGTTGAACCTAGTAAAGAAATGTTTGGTGCGCATCCCTGCAGTGGGTGGGTGTGATAAAGATTTGAAACCTATGTGGCTTCATGTATCACAGATCGAAAATTTCTCTAATCATTTATCTGCTATTATGGGTTACAGTATTAGATATTCATTTAACCTCCCCATGCGAGTCTAAGTTTTGATGTTGGAACATAACCGTACACGATTTCGTATTACGACCACCACCGCCTGGCAACACATGCGATACACGGTCTAAACCGGATGACTCGACAACTGATTCACCCCTTCGCCCCTTCCTCTCTCACCACCTGAATCAATCACCGCTCACCGTTTCACAGCCATATCAGAGTTTGAGCCGACGAGTTGTGTCCTCCAGAAGTCTCTTCACAAACCCCCCATGATCATAAAACTAATAAAAGATGGAGCTACCACTAAACAGTATCCTTAACGCTGTATACAACGTGTCCGTCTTCAAATCTATGCATGTGTTTAAATGTAGCAGTGGAGCTATTAATTAAACACTGTGCAACAATTTTTTCTCTATGTTGATTTTTCGATCTTTTCTATATGTTTCGGCCATGCTGATTACAGATTTGGCATCTGTTTTGCTCGGAAAACTAGTTTTTATGACATGGTCAAATTTAGAAATCTTACTTTTTCGCCATTTTAAAGCATTTTTCTGAGATAGCAAAGGTAATTTCAAGTGCAAAATTTAAAATGTCCCCAAAACGGGTTTATTAGTAATGTTTTTATTGGTTGAGGCCCATTATTAAATATTTGTACACATTTGATTTCTTATTTCTGTTTATAAAATTTTATTTTTATTTTTCAGATATTTGAATTTGAATTATATGGTGATGGCTACCAATAGGCCCTACAGATACTCTGCAGATTCATTTTGTTATGTTTGCGGCCATTAAATCAATCCAACCCAAGCAAAGCGCAAAATTGACACAGGAACGAAGTTTTGTACAGCATATCACGCTTACTTTGGCATGCCCATGAGAGATCAAGCTAAATAATGGGCACCTCACTTTTGCTGTGGAAGATGCCGTTCCACATTAGAAGGATGGCTGCGAGGTACCAGAAAAGGCATGCCATTTGCTATTCCTCGCATTTGGAGGGAGCAAACCAATCACCACGATGATTGCTACTTCTGCATGGTAGACATTTCACTCTACAAGAGAGGTAAAAGTCGAAAATATGTCCTATATCCAAATATCCCATCTTCTATTGCCCCAGTCCCCCATAATGAAGATTTACCCGTTCCATGCCCACTCACATGGAGGAAATAGAAGAAACGCCTTTAATATCCTCCGATGAAGTGACTTCGAGGCAAGCTACAATACGTCACCCCATTTCCCCAACCAGAAAGACATAGACGACCTAGTCAGGGATATGAACCTTACGTAAATCAATGCAGAAATTATGACGTCCCGCCTTAAAGAGTGGAATCTTTTGGATCCAAGTGTCAAGATCTCTTTCTACAGGAATAGGCATTTCCGATACATACGAAAACACCTCGAAATGATTCAATGGGCAGTGTAGTGAAAACCGAGGCGGACATTTTGAACATTTATAAGGTGTATCTCATAAAATGTAGCAATAAATACATCAGATTAATACTCTGGTTTATTTTTTTCCGTGCACCTTAAAACGTCCGTAGCTCCGCAACGGTTGGAAATAGCACTGATATTGTATTGATGTTTTTACTCGATATCACCCTCCAAATCACCCTTAAAGTATGGCAGACCGGTTGTGAAACACCCTGTATATTGAAAATGCGTTGAAATACTTTATAGAACTAGTAATACCTAATAGTTATTCGGTTTACTCGTGGAGAGCGTGGATATTAGAGACATAAAACTAAGGAAGAATAAAGTAAAAATTAATTCCTCACTTAAAAAATGGCCAAAACTGAAAAAATAATAAATCTTCTTCAACTCGAAAGGAAACTAAATTACAGCACAAAATAATGAACAGCATTTCGTGACTTTTAATATAAAATAAGTGAATTTAATGGAAAAAAAGGTTGGTCGTTGAAATGCTTTCGACCTTTAATTAAATACTTCTTACCTGATGCATTTCCTTAATTGAACCCATTAACACAAGAATAAAATTTAATTCTGTTTCTACGCTGTACAGTTAAATAAATTAGGTCCCATCCTCGCTACAAGTTGCAACTTTCCTTTCTTTTCACCAGCTAAACACACTGCGAAAATAAAGGGGGGAAAAATATTAATGTGTTTTTGCGATCGAGGAATACACACACACACACACACACACGAGGGAAATGATTATAGTACTAACTTGCTTCGGCCCTGACGGGGAGGAGGAGGGGGGGGTTGTAATTAATTTCGTGAAATTAATAACTGATCGTTCACTTTTACTGTATATAATTACTGTACTGTTGCATGTTAATTTGGGTGATTTTCTAATCAGCTGTAAAAGGTCGTATAAAACTGAATGTTTGCATAAATTATGCCATTGTGTGTGTGTGTGTGTGTGTGTGTGTGTGTGTGTGTGTGTGTGTTACAAAAGCGCTAGTTTTAATTTTAAAATATGCAAAAGTTAGGCAGGATTTATTAATGTTAGTGTGAATGAAATAGTTTGACAGTACTTAAATTGTTGCACATATTGTGCAAACCAAATCTTTTACTAATTTTTATTTCAATTTTATTGTACTTTAGGATTAGGTCTCATTGTTCCGCAGCATCTGAGTGACTTATCGTGTATGGGATCACTAACATATTGCTTCCCAGGAACCTCTCTTTAGCATATTGCTTCCCAGTGTATATCACTAACATATTGCTTTCCAGTGTTAATCACTTTAACATATTGCTTCCCAATATTTAGGATAAGGGGTACGATAAAAAATGTTCGCTTTTATAAAGTAAAGGCATAAAAAGTAAATCATAACATGTTAAAATATTAGATTGAAAGTAAATTTATTAGAATTGTTGCGTTATATGGCCACACAAAGTAAAAAATAGATTTCGGAAGAATCGGTCACGCCACATCATTTGCCACAAGTACGAGTTGAGTAGCTCCTTTTTGCATCCTTTCATTTTCTTTATATGGTATTTGTTTGTTCCAGTAAGATTCAATAGATTGGGTATGAACTCCAGTTTCACGAAGCCTTTGGCTTAGCACCATTGGATCAGAGCTCCCAGCCTTCTTTAGTTAGCTTTATAAGGCTAACTAACGAAAATATCACGACCTAACCTAACCTAACCAGTCGTCAAGGGCATACAGTTGACCTAACGATTGGTTAGGTTAAGTCGTGACATTTTTGTTAGTTAGCCTTATAAGGCTAACTAAAGAAGGCTGGGGGGGCTCAATTTCACCAAGAAAGAACTTTATAACCGACTTGTATAGTATAACACCAAGAAAGAACTGAGCAAGTTTATAACTTTGTTAACATTTATAGCTTTGTTTACGGTCGGTAGGTTATCTCCTAGATTACCAACCTCTTTCTAACCAACCAACCTTTCTCTTTTTAACATATTGCTTCCAGTGTTAATCACTTTAACATATTGCTTCCCTGGAGGGATCACTTTAATATATTGCTTCCCGAATGCTTTGGGAAGCAATATGTTAAAGTGATCCCGTGTATGTTTCATATCTGTACTTTACGTAAATATGTCTGGTTGTAATTGGTTGTAGTATTGACAGCGGCTTTGGAACAAGTGTTGTTTACGTCTCCGGTCTCCCTGACGCAAAAGGGGACACAAACTACACTAAGTCAAAGTTGGGGAACGTAAACTACACTAGGATCTTTAGGAGACATTTTTTAAATGAATCCATGAAATAAAACGTTAAAACTAACGAAAATATTACGACTTAACCTAACCAATCGTCAATTTATATACAGGGTGTCCCAGAATTAACTATCTATTTCAATGAAATCGGACAAATTTAATAAAAACTGACATAATTTTGTGTTTATTACTAAATTATGATACAAAAACAAATAGATTTATAAATCATAAGTCAAAACTTTATTGAGAAGTTTCAACATGTGCACCGTCTGTATCTCTGCAAATTTCAAATCTATCCTCAGCGCTGCGAAACACATTTTGAAGCATTTCAGGTGTTATCTCCCGCACTGCCAACTGGATGCGTTCTTTAAGTTCAGCTAAACTATTGATCTTTTGGCGATAAACCTTTGTTTTTATGAAACCCCATGCAAAGAAATCCAGGGGTGTCAAATCCGGAGAACGCGGAGGCCAAGGTCGAGGTCCTCCACGTCCAATCCACCGATTCGGAAGGCGTCTGTTGAGGTATTCTCGAACAATTAGAGCATAATGACATGGTGCTCCATCTTGTTGAAACACAACATTATCAAGAATGCCATCATCAAGAAGCTGTGGTTCGAGAAACTGCTGAAGCATATCAAGGTAGACGGTACCTGTTACAGTTGCTCCCGCAAAGAAGAATGGGCCATAAATTTTGGATTTGGTCATTCCAAGCCACACGTTAACTTTTGGAGAGTCTCTTTGTCATTCTATGACTTCAGACGGTCTTTCATTGGACCAGATACGACAGTTGTGTCGATTGACTTTACCACACGTGTGGAAAGTCGCCTCATCACTGAATAAGATGTTATCCAATAAACTTTCATTTTCGATTTGATCCACAATTTCTGCACACCTTGCTGCTCGATTTGGATAATCCTCTTCATTTAGGGCATGCAGTACTTGAATGTGATAAGCCTTTTTCATCAGTGTCGAACGCAAGATTCTATGAACTGTTGTCTTGGATATGTTGAGTCTTCGACCGGCCTCCCTAACCGAAGTTGTTGGTTCATCCTCAAACAATTGTCGTACCTGTTCGGTACTGTTACTTGCTGTCCTTGGGCGTCCTCTTCCCACCTCGTCGTGTATGGATCCAGTTCTTTTAAATTTGTTCACAAGTTCACGAATCGCTTTGTCTGTAGGACCGGTTCTGTGGAATCTTCTTGTAAATTTTTCTCTGATTTCATTACATTGCATTCCTTTGATACAGGATGTTACAACAAAGATGCGTTCTTGTGTATTCATTATTAATAGGGTTCTGAAAGAGAATGAAAATAAAACTATGAAAAACTATGAAAAAATTATGAAAATAAAATTAGGAATTTTTTTAGAAATGTATACATTTTTAACACATATTAAACATGATAAACATAAATAAAAGTGTGTTTTTAAAAAATTTGTCCGATTTCATTGAAATAGATAGTTAATTATGGGACACCCTGTATATATATATATATATATTATATATATATATATATTTTGTATTGGGGCGTTTACCGCCATTTCCCGCTATACGTTAGCGGATATCATGGCGAGGCGGAATATGAGAAAGAGAAACGGAGACGGGGGAAAGGCACTAGAAGTGGGAGGACAGCGGACTACGGGTGAGAAGTCACCTAAAGCTCAGATAGGATGCGAGATTGGGAGAGGAAGAGGAAAAGACGGTCAAGCGAGAAGAGAGGGCTCTCAGCGAGCATAAGACGTAAACGATCGGGGAGGGGGAAATCAGAAAGGAACGGGAAGGCGCGACGACGTACTGACGACAGGGTGGGGCATTCCACAAGGATGTGAGAGACGGTGAGGGGCGACTGGCAGGAGGCGCAACGAGGAGCCTCCTGCCGGAACATAAGATAGCCGTGCGTGAGGCGCGTATGGCCGATGCGAAGCCGCGCAAGGACGACCTCTTTGTGTCGGGAGCGGTGGAAAGAGGACGCCCAATATGACAGGCGGGGGCGGATGGACCAGAGTTTATTTCCGGTGGCATCGTCCCAGGACTGTTGCCATATGCGGTCGTAGAAGGAACGAAAGACCTGCACATAGTCAGAGAAGGGGAGCGGGCGGGGGAGGGGAGGCATCGAGGCGGCGGACCGGGCTGTGCGGTCAGCCGCCTCATTACCGGAAACACCAACATGGGCAGGAACCCAGCAGAAGGTGACCCGGATCCGGTGAACGGTGTGCAGGACATGGTACTCCTGTTGAATAAGGCGTACGAGGGGGTCCGGGGAATCATAGCGCTCGAGCGCTTGAAGGGCGCTCAGCGAGTCTGAGAAAATGGTACAGGAAGACCGCGAAAAACCCGATACCAGACGGAGGGCTTCCAGAAGGGCAAAGAGCTCCGCGGAAAAGATGGAGGCCTAAAACGGCAGCGGGATACCCCGGGAGGTAGGTGACAGCGACGGAGAGAAGACGGCGGCCGCGACAACTGCAGGGGAGCGCGAGCCGTCGGTGTAGACGGGAACGTCGTCCGAGTGTACGGGAAGATGGGCCAGAAAAGAAGACCGGAGGACGGTAGGAGGAGACTCCTTACGCAGGCCACGAAGCGCCTGGCAGCGGCAGATAGGGCTGGTCAGCCAGGGGGGCGACAGGTCAAAGGAGAACGGCAGAATAGAGGGTGGGGGGATCCCCAGGGACGAAAAGATCTCGGCCAGAGAGGCAGCGAAATGCCACGTGTCAGACAAGGGTAGCGCCTGGGAGATCGCGGAGAAGAGTAGGGACATCAGGAGGCGGCAGATGCGAAGGTAACACTTCGCCATGAGAAGGCCCCGGCGAAGGGGCAGGGGGGGTGTCCGCAGTCCACCTGAAGACTAGCGACAGGGGACGAGCGGAAGGCACCCGACGCCAGGCGAAGGCCACGGTGGAGAAGAGGATCCAGCATACGGAGTGCCGGAGAGGAGGCGGAGCTGTAGACCACACAGCCGTAGTCGATGCGGGATTGCACCAGGGAGGTGTACAGGCGCAGCAGAGTACGCCTGTCCGCCCCCGAGGTCGTGTGGGACAGGTGACTCAAAAGGGAGAGGGTGCGGCGAGATGATTGCCGCAACCGCCTAAGGTGTGGAACCCAACCGAAAAATCCGTCGAGGGTCATACCCAGGAATCTAACGGATGGGACGAGGGGAAGAGGAGTGCCGGCAAGGGTAAGGGCGAAGGTATGCGACAGACGGAGGCGCCGAGGACGGAAAAGCATACTGGAAGACTTAGAGGGTGAGAAAGCATAGCCAACCGAGGACGCCCAGCGAACCACCGCGTTGATGGCTAGCTGGAGTCGACGTTCAGCCAAAGACGGGAGGCGGCCAGAGCAATAGATAGCCAGGTCATCGGCATAGAGGGAGCTACAAACGGAAGTAAGCAGGACCGTAGCGACTGTGTTCATCACTTGTGAGAAACACAGGACGCTAAGGACACTACCCTGAGGGACACCCTCCTCCAACGGAAAGCGGTCAGAGAGGGTAGAACCGATGCGGACGCGGAAAGAACGGGCGGACAAGAAGTTATAAATAAAGGAGGGGAGATAGCCTACGAAACCCAGGGAGCGTAAGCAGTCGAAGACCGCGCTCCGCCGGGTAGTATCGTAGGCCTTCTGGAGGTCGAAAAAGACGGCGAGTACAAAGTGACGCCGGGAGAAAGCCTCCTGCACGTCGTGGCTAAGGAGGAGGAGGGGGTCGGTGGTAGACCGGAAGCGCCGGAAACCAGCCTGGGTAGCAGGGTATTGGTCACTCGCCTCCAGGGTAAAGGACAACCGCGAGGCGACCATCGCCTCCATAACCTTGCAGGCGCAGCATGTCAGGGAAATGGGGCGATAGTTCGACGGGAGTGAGGGGTCTTTATCGGGCTTCGGGATGGGGACGACGATGGACTCACGCCACCGGTCCGGGAATGAACCCTCCAACCAAATCCGGTTATAGAGGTCCAGTAAAAAGCTAAGAGCAGAGGGGTGGAGGTGCCGTAACAAGTCATAGGGGATATTATCGGGGCCGGGGGCGGAGGATCGTCGGGGGCGGAGGGCCTCCCGAAGCTCTGTCATGCGGAAGAGGTGATTATAGGGGTCATCCCTATGAGGTGGAAAATCCGGTGGGTCGCGGCAGGAGTGGGGGGAATCGGAGCTGGAGATGGCTGCGAAGTGCGCCGCGAGTGCGTTCGCGACGGCCTCCGGATCGGATACGAACTCGTCGTCCCCGACCCGAAGCACCGGGGGTCGAGGGGGGACACGGGTCTCCTCAAAACTACGCACCTTTCGCCAAACAGTCGAGGGGGCAGTCGAGGAGGAGATCCCGGACACGTAACTCCGCCAGGAGGTACGCCGGGCTAGTTTCAGGACCCGACGGGCCACTGCCTTCAGGCGCTGAAACGCTATCTTGTGCTCCGGCTGGCGGGTCCGGTAGAAGCGACGGCCGGCACGGCGCCGCTCCTGAACGGCATGGGAGCACTATGGGGTCCACCATGGAACGCTGCGCTGCCTGGGGGAGCCAGAGGTACGGGGGATGCAACTGGCGGCAGCCGAGAGGATCTTACTCTCGAGGAAGGCGAGGGCCTCACTAACGGAGGGAAAGGCAGGAATTGATGGCGAGATCGCCGTGCACCTCGCGTATGAGGCCCAGTCTGCTCGGGCGGACAGAGGTGGGGGGGGAGGAGACGGGTCGGGGTAAGACACACTGGGAAATGGTCACTGCCGGAAGAATCCGGCAGGACCTCCCAGGTGAACTCCGTCACGATATCGAGGGAAACCAGGGAAAGGTCGATACAGGTGAAACTGTCATGGGCCGAGTGGAGGCAGGTTGGGGAGCCATCGTTCAGAAAGGTGAACTCGAGCTCGTCCATAAGGGAGAGAAGGGTCCCGGAGAGAAAGGTGGAGCAAACGTCCCCCCAGGCCGGGTCCCGACTGTTGAAGTCCCCGAGAAGCAGGAAAGGGCGGGGAAGCTGAAGAATTAGGTCACGGAGAGAATCGGGAGGAGGGCGTATGTTAGGGGAGAGGTAAAGAGAGCAGACCATGAGCTGGCGCCCCAAAGAAAGGCGCACGGCCACAGCTTGCAGGACAGTACGGAGCGGGAGGGGGCGGAAAGGGACGGAGCGGTGTACGAAGACCGCGGAGCCCCCCCTACCCGCCCCATCGAGAGGCGGGGAAGGGAGCCCGCAGTAGCCGGACACTCGAGGGAGGGAACGGGATCCCAGAATCGTCTCCTGAAGGCAGAAACACGCCGGACACCTGGAGGCCAGGAGAGAGGAGAGACTCTCGAGGCCTACCAGGAGCCCGCGGATGTTCCACTGCAGGAGCGAGGTATAGGGAGGGGTAGGAAAGTCTGCGAAAAGGATGGTTATGGGGTGGGTGGGCCGATCGGGCGGCCCGAGATTAAAAAGGGGATTGGAAAGCCCCGGGGTCCAACGGGGGACGCCGAACGAGGGCGAAGGCGAGGGTCACCCCGACGAGGGGGCGATGTGGAACCAGACGCCGGCAAGTCCTCCAGAAGAGGAGTCACCCGGACATCCGGGGGAGAGCGATGCATAGAAGGGGATGTGAGGGGTATCCAGAAGGCCCCTCCCTTCACCGGAGGTGCAGGGGAGGCAGGACTACGAGGGGGAGTGGAAAATGATACCTCACCCGGAAGCATAGGCAGGTCGAGGAGAGAGATGGGGCGGGTCAAGCGCGGGGGCGTGCACGTCCCACCCACGCCGACCAGGCGGGCGAGTTCCCCCTCCAGTGGGTCCATCGGCCGTGCCGGAGAGGGATGTATCTCAGCCCCCACCACGAGGGTCGTCGGGGACCCCAGGGGGGAGCGTTCATAACGGTTGCGCAGTGGGGACGGTGAGGACACCGGGGCGTTAGGGCGAAGGGGGCGTTTGTGTTTTGGAGAGGAAGGTGATGCGAGGCCTATGGCCTCGAACCTTTCGGGGTCACTAATGGCGCGGCGCTTGCGGCCCTTACCCCTCCGTCGTGCGGCCCGTATGGGTGACGGCGGGTCACAGTCCGGAATGGGGGTGGCTGAAGGCGCCGGTGGAGAGGGCGTAGAAGGGGCAGGGGGGGTTGCTGACGAAGCATCGGCTTTCGCGGAGGGAGCACGTGGGGACGCGCTGTTAGTACGGGGAGCCGCGGTGGGAGTCCGCTGGGCGGCAGAGGATGGACAGGGAGTAGCGGACACGGTGGGTGGAGGCGCGTTGGGAACCGCCGGTGAGGACGGGGTCTGGGCCAGCGGCGGCCGGGAACGGAGAGCCTTGGCGTACGAGGTACCACGCCGGGCCTCGCGGCCACGCAACCGGTCCCGCGCCTCCCGAGCGCTGAGAAACTCTGATGAACAGAGGGCCCGAACCTCCCTCTCAAAGAGGAAGGACGGGCAAGAGCGGGATGAAGCAGGGTGTGGTCCATGGCAGTTGGTACAGGAAGGCGGAGCAGTACAGGGCAAGGGGTGGGGAGGGCCGCCGCAGCGGACACACAACGGGGCCGGCTGACGGCAGGAACTGCTCACGTGGCCAAACCTATTGCACTGAAAACAGCGCGTAGGATCTGGCACGTATGATCGAACCGAGAATTCGCACGCTCGTCTCTCACCAAAGCCCCAGAATACCGAAACGGGGGGCACCAGTGAGTCGAAAGTGAGGAGCAGGCGAGGAGAAGGGGCGATGGGATCGCGATCTGTCGGGAAAACGGTATACTCTCACAACACCCTGGGAGGCGAGGTCAGTCTGGAGGTCTTCCACCGGGATAGGTACAAGACGAGCAGCGTAGATTGTGCCCTGGCACTGATTGAGGCGGGGTGGGGGACACCGTGATCCCGCAGCCCAGGACATTGGGGATAGCGAGCAGAGAGGAGGTTTCGGCAGAGGAACGCGACCTTATCAGAATGGAGCCATCCCTCTGAGGCCGAAGGTCGAAACAAGCCGTCCCCGTCACCCCATGGATCGCTCGAAAGAGGCGTTCGTGGTTAGTGGGGAGGGGCTTGGAGGAGGAGGGGCGGACGACGAGGAACTTGTCCACCGTCCTAAGGCCGAGCGAAGCCGTCGGGCCAAACACCACCGGTACTTCGAGGGGACGGGAAGACGAGAAAGGCGGACGGCGACGTCGGGTCCCACGTCCCCCAGGGGCCGAGGAGGCCGGGGGCGATGAGACCCGACCGGAGTGGGAGGCGACCGGGGCCGCGGGCTTCCCACCTGAGGGCGAGAAAGCAGGTGGGTCCCTATCGGGACGTGGAATATGGGGGGTCCACTGCAGGTCCATCCGCCACTGGCGGGGGTCGGGCAGCGGCGCCACGAGCCTGGGGAAGAGAGGGAGAGGAGGTGTCGGCAAGAAGAGCAGACGGGGTGGGCGAGGGCTGCCGACTGCCTTTACCAGACCCAGGGTCCAAAGAGGTAGTCAGAGGGAGGTCAGATTCACAAGCCGGGTCGTCAACAAGGTCCATTAGATTTGTAAATGTTTCCATAAAAAATTTTATTTTTGTTTCGCGCCCGGGGCCGCGGGGAACCGATTACCTGGGGCCCAAGGGGACCAAGCGCATGCCGGCGGGGGATGGGTGCCTCGTCCCATGTAGGTACCCCCGTTTCAAAAGGGGTCCTTGCCGCGTCGAAAGTTCTCCCCCGCCGGCAGCAAAGACCAAGGCCCCCCAGGGTCCCAGGCCCGGGCACACCTACCAGCCAACTAGTCCGGCCCCGGCCATTGGGGCGAGACCCCCAGCGACCAGCCCCGGCAGTCCACGGGGCGCGCGAAGTGTCGGACAGAGAAGGCAGAAGAAACAGAGGGGGCAAGGAAGAGGGGAAAGAGGGGAAGACAGGAAAGAGAGGGCTGTAGGATAGCAGGGTATGCTAAAAGTCTACTTCGCAACCGGGCGGGGGACCCGGCAGGGCCCCCCAGCCGTGGCTGACCCCCCTCGCCACATGGAGGCAGGAGCCCGCGGGCGATCCACCCCAGAAAGACCGCCCGCGGGGAGGGGGATATATATATATATATATATATACTGTATATATATAATATATATATATATATATATATATTATATATATATATATTATATAATATATATATATATAATATATATATATAAATATATATATTATATATATATATATATATATATATATATATATATATATATATATATATATATAATATATATATATATATATATATATATATATATATAAATATATATATATATAAATAAATATATAATATATATATAAATATATATATATAAATATATAAATAAATATATATATAAATATATATATATATATATATATATATATATATATATATATATATATATATATATATATATATATATATATATATATTGACGATTGGTTAGGTTAAGTCGTAATATTTTCGTTAGTTTTAACGTTTTATTTGATTAGGTATATGCGAACAAAGTTGGGGAACGCAAACTACACTAGGATAATGGGATCACCTGAAGATTTGACCACTCCTAGCTACTTATATTTGAAGTTGAAGTTTACGAAAAATCAGCAATTTTTGCAAGTATTTTTTTTATTGTACAGGGTGTACATAAAGTCAGGATCTATTTTTGTGAAGCACTTGGAAATTATATGGAATTCAATCATAAAATGATAAAGTGGTAACATTTATTAAATAATTAAGAGTAGGATTCGACGTGACGCCCATCAGTATCCTTGCACAGCTCAAATCGTTCCGCAGCATTTCTAAACACATTCTGGAGCATTTGCGGGGTTATGTTATCTGCAGCAGTTCGTAGCAGCAGTACGTAAGTTTTCAAGACTCGTAATCTTCGTCTGATAGACGTGCGATTTGATAAAGCCCCATGCAAAGAAATCTAAAGGGGTTAAATCTGGTGATCTCGCTGGCCAAGGTCTGTTGCTTCCGCGTCCGATCCAGCGATTTGGAAAACGTCCCTTTAGATAGTCCTGAACAATTTTGGCATAGTGACAAGGAGCACCATCATGTTGATAGACGACGGTACTAACAATCCTATCCCCGTCGTCTATCAACATGATGGTGCTCCTTGTCACTATGCCAAAATTGTTCAGGATTATCTAAATGGACGTTTTCCAAATCGCTGGATCGGACGCGGAAGCAACAGACCTTGGCCAGCGAGATCACCAGATTTAACCCCTTTAGATTTCTTTGCATGGGGCTTTATCAAATCGCACGTCTATCAGACGAAGATTACGAGCCTTGAAAACTTACGTACACGTATACGAACTGCTGCAGATAACATAACCCCGCAAATGCTGCAGAATGTGTTTAGAAATGCTGCGGAACGATTTGAGCTGTGCAGGGATACTGATGGGCGTCACGTCGAATCCTACTCTTAATTATTTAATAAATGTTAGAACTTTATCATTTTATGATTGAATTCCATATAATTTTCAAGTGCTTCACAAAAATAGATCCTGACTTTATGTACACCCTGTATATAACTACATTTTACATACATTACCTACAATTAAAAAGATTTTGATTATATTTCAATATGAAAACTTAGAAATATAGATAGGTTTCTTGAACATTGCCAAGGATACCATATATAACTACATTTTACATACATACAATTAAAGACATTTTGATTGTATTTCAATATTAAAACTTAGAAATATAGATAGGTTTCTTGAACTTTGCCAAGGATGCCATGTCTGTCTTGCTCTTGTTCCTGGACATGAGGTCCCTACTGGCCACCTGGCCACTGTTGTACGCCTCCCTCCTCTCTTGTGAGTAAACATGTTGTGCTGCTTCAGTTGTCACCCTTACACACCTCTAAACTGAAGGTGTGTGTGAGGGTATGCAGGAACTTCCATTGGTCTATCCAGAAACTCTTTGATTGCAGCAGTGGTGAAGGAGCAGGTCTTAATTATTCGAAGTAATGACAATTTCATATATCTATCATATCAAAATATACAGAAAGTTTGGGTCACACATAACATTTCGAATAATTTGAATTCCACAATATTTACTTTACGAAGTAATCAAAAATGTCAAAAAGGAGGAAAAACACATGCATTCACAATCAAAACTCCAGCATTTGTGACTATGTGAAATTTAGGAACCATACTGCGCACCAAAAATAACTAAAGTTGACCACACATATCAATGGCACATTAATATACGATGCTACAGTCATATTTAGGTTATATTTCAAACCTTTATGGTCAAATATAAGTAGGTAAATGGCTTTTTTAAACAACACTAAAGATATTTCTAAGTTTGCTAGATAATATGACATCATTTGAGCATTAGTAGTTTTTGAATTGTTGACTTTACTAAAATTGACACACCCTAATACTCATGCTCCCACACGATTTTGTGCATGAACTGGGAGCCTATAACTTATAAGTTGATCACGGTTACGGGTCCATGCGAGGCTGTCGGCGGGGGATCTTCCATAAAGGTCCCCTGTGACGGCACATTCAGCGCGCGGGCATCCATGCCACTAGCAGGCGTTAAAGGAATACACAGTCTTCTCACCAGTGGCTGGATCCTCACTTAGGCCGTCAACTAAAAAAACACGATCAATGACCTTAACGGGTACTTCACCCGTGTTGCGGGCATGTTTTATGTATACCCTGGTCTGCTGCTGTAGGTGTATGAGCCAGTAAATAGCCTTGTGCACATAACTGCGGGGGTTGTTTCTGTGAATGATTGCTACGGTGTCTTTAGGCATGAAGTTATTCTTGAACACTGTAAAACATAATGAAGCGATCGTGGTCGCGAGTTGCAGCGGATCGCATTTGAAACGGGTTATGTACACCCTTCTAAAGGCTTGAAAGCATACTCTAAGTACACGTACGTCATTCACGCAATGACGATCACATTCACCGGCTATATTGTATGGATTAGCTTCATTAAAACTGTTGTAGTAGCGCTTAAAATCTTCACTCTCACTCTCACTCATGTTGGTGTAGTTAAAGTAATGTTTGGGTGGAGGTAGCCCTACGTAATTCAAAGTTTTGTTAATGAGGAATGTGTAAGGGAAATACCCTTTCGAAACTTCAGCGGCTACGCCCATCACCTTGGGCAGCTTTGTTAATTTACAAGGTGTGAACAGCAAGATGTCTTTAAACTGTACATTACCTCTTATCTGCATCTGTATTAGTTTGTTGCCTCTTTTTAAAGGATCACCTGTAAATATCGCAGACGACTCGTGTTCAAGCAGCTCCTTATAAAGGAACTGTGCTTCAAATTTCGCCCCGTTATGAGCAAGAATATACACAGTCATGTTTTTGAACTTGTCCGCTAATTTGACAATATAGGATACAAAGAGTTTCACAGGGCTGTCGTGTGTATTCGTTTTAAAAACGTTTGTCCGTTTTCTACATTTGTGGCACTCATCACACTCGAACTCCATGCACTTGTTGGTTTTCGTCGTCGTCGTCGTTGGGCCTAGGCAAGCTACGGCTTGGGACCGTAGCGCATCTATCCGGTATAGGTTAACCTGGATGATGTAGCCATAAGCACTGCCGCTGGTTAAGTGCCAACCAGTGATTATCTCACTAGCCGTATTGAGTCCGTTAGGCGAAACTGCGACAGTACCAAGGATGGAAAATATAACCCTTGGATTTCTATTATTTATTTGCAAAATGGACATGGTATTAGATTAAAATAATTATTTGAATATAAATAATTAACTGACAATTGTGATATATAATTAATTATGTTTACATACAATAAAATAATACAGTATACATAAAATTAGTATTAATGTGGTTTACAATTGAATTATGATGGGTAATTAATTTAAAATGAATTTATAGCTATTCCGAAATTCAAGACGGTAAAATTAACATTTATCTTGAAACTAAAATAAGAGTATTCACTACACACTCCCCCACCAGAGAGGAAGTTCAAAGAGTTCCGAACGACACAGATTTCCCCTGGACCTTTTTGGTAGCTACATGTACCTCGCTTAAGGTTGATTCCAAAAACGCAGGCTTAAGACGATCGATAGAAACCTTGTCGACCTTGGAACCGCGCTGGATGAGAAATGATTTGCGCGTACGTCGGAGAACTTCATAGGGCCCGTCATATGGACATTGGAGAGGCCGTTTTGGGACAGGTACACGAACGAAAACGTGGGTGCAAGACTGGAGGGCTGGGAAACAAAGATGTTCTGTTGGCTAGTCAATCGAGGGGGAACAGGCTGAAGGGACTGCATGTGAGAGGAAAGTGTTTGAGCGAATTCCGTAGGATCACATGACTTATCCCCTGCAGTGAAGTAGCCACCTGGTAGCCGCAGTGTTGTTCCATAGACTAGTTCAGCCGCTGTAGTCTTCAGATCACTCTTAAATGCAGAGCGAATACCAAGCAACACGAGTGGAAGCTTATCCATCCAATGGGAGTCTTCGTGACACATAAGGGATGACTTCAGCTGGCGATGGAAGCGTTCGACGAGGCCGTTAGCTTGCGGATGATACGCACAGGTATGCGCATGTACTGTACCCAACAAGCTGGTAAACTTCTTCCAAAGCGAAGACTCAAATTGGCGACCTTGGTCAGTGATGACTTTTGTCGGCAATCCAAATCTTGATACCCATCCATGAAGAAAGGCTCTTGCAACAGTGTCCGCTTGGATATCAGGAAGTGGAATGGCTTCAGGCCATCTGGAAAAGCGGTCGAGACAGGTGAGCAGATAACGTTGGCCTTGAATCACTGGAAGAGGGCCAACAATGTCTACATGAATTACCTCAAATCGCTGGGATGGGGGCGGAAATGCGTCAAAGGGGACCTGGTGTGCCTTTGGACTTTGGCACGCTGGCAGGCAAGGCACGTTTTGGTCCAATGTTTGACATCCTTCCGCATCGAGGGCCAAACAAAGCGAGAGGTAACCAGGTGTGCGAAGCACGGATACCAGGATGGGAGGGCTTATGAAGATCCGTGAAGACTGCTTGTCTGTGACATGGAGGGACATAAGGGCGAATAGCAGCTGTTGATACGTCGCAATAGAGGGGCACAGACAATCCTGGCATACTCATTTTCTTGAGGGAAAGTGAGTGAGTGGAGTCTTCTCTGAGCAGGTCTTGTAGTTCCGTATCCTTATCTTGATCCTGTGCAATAGCATTCCACAGTGTAGAGCTGAGGGTAACAGAAGTAATCTCTATTCTTGAAAGTGCATCCGCTGGAGTGTTCAAGACACCTTTGATGTGGCGGATATCTGTGGTAAATTGCGAGATATAATCGAGTTGCCTGATGACTCTGGGAGAGTGGTTACAGCTGTTTTTATTGAAGACAGTGACCAAAGGTTTGTGGTCGGTAAAAACACAAAACTCTCGGCCTTCAAGGAAATGTTGAAAATGCTTCACGTTTAAGTAAATAGCAAAAAGTTCACGTCCGAAAGCACTATAACGCGTTTGGGCTGGCTGCAGCTTTTTCCAGTAAAACGCGATGGGTGCTTGTTGACCGTTAATGGTTTGTTCCAACACCCCACCGATCGCAACATCTGATGCATCGACCGTCAGAGTTAGGGGGGCATCACTGATAGGAAATGACAGAGACAATGCACTACTGATAGCATTTTTGGCATTGTCGAACGCCTGTAAACTATCGCTACACCATACCAATTTCGTTACCTTGCGTTTGTGTGTGATCATAGCGTGTAGAGGAGCAAGAACACTGGCACAGTTTTTAATGAACTTGTGGTAATAATTTACCAAACCTAGAAACCGACGTAACTCACGCTGATTATTTGGCATAGGGTAATTTTTTATCACTTCACACTTGTCCTGAAGGGGGGTAATTCCGTGCTGCGAAATCGTGGACTGTGACAAGAAATTCCAAGGTTGGCTGTGCAAACACACACTTAGATGCATTAATAGTAACACCGTATTGTTCTAAGCGTTGAAAGAGGAGTGAAAGATGTTCCTTATGTTCCTCTTCCGTTGAGATGGCCACAAGCAAATCATCGATGTAGGCATAAACAAAGTCTAAGCCTCTGGTGACCTCATCTATAAACCTCTGAAAGGTTTGCGCAGCATTCCGTAGCCCGAACGGCATCTTCACAAATTCGAATAACCCAAATGGTGTACAAAGTGCAGTCTTGGGAATATCCGAAGGCTCTACGGGAATGTGGTGGAAAGCCTTAACGAGGTGTATTTTACTGAAGATAGATTTGCCGTGGAGAAGAGAAGTAAAGTCTTGGACATTTGGTACCGGATATCGGTCCGGGATGGTTGTCGAATTCAAAAACCGGTAATCCCCACATGGTCTCCAGTCTCCTGACTTCTTCTGGACCAGGTGTAGGGGAGAGGACCAACTGCTTTTGGAAGGTCTTATTATCCCAAGATCTATCATAAGCTGGAATTCCGATTTGGCAGCTTTCAGTTTGTCCGGGGCAAGACGTCTGGGTTTTGCAAACACAGGGGGACCTTTTGTTGTAATGTGATGGGTAATGGTGTGCTTAATGGTATCACCCATCTGCATCGGTTGAAGAATTCCTGGATATCGCTGGAAAAGGCACTGGTACATGGAATTAGGGGGAACGAGGGAAAGTGCAGAGTTCGAGGCGTCCGGAAGGGCAACCTGTTTGGCAAGAACAGAAAGCAGTGTGGCCTGGTCGCATAAGCGTCGCTTGTCAAGATCCACCAGGAGTTTGAAATGCTGGAGGAAGTCAGCGCCGATTATGGGATGCTGCACTTGAGCACAGATGAAAATCCACTTGAAGGATCGGTGAAGGCCCAAGTTTAGTTCACGCGACTGAGTACCGTACGTGGGTATGCGTGAACCGTTAGCAGCGTATAGAGGCGGAGATTCCGAGTGCGTATGACCAGATTTTTGAGGGAATACACTGACTGACGCTCCGGTATCGACCAAGAAATTGACACCAGAGTTCCTGTCCTTTATGAATAACAGGTTGGCAGTGCGAGTACTAGACGCCATTAGGACTCGCTGCTGTGGTTTTCCGACGAAAAATTGCAAGGGAGATGCACTTCCTAGCCTTCTTTCCAAATTTAGAGTGGTAGAAGCAGATCTTCCCGGAACTCGAACGATGCCTCTTCGTAAATCTTGACCGAGAATGGCTTCTTTGCCGTTGATTTGTAGCAGAGAACAAACGTGGTTGAGTTGTTGACTCAACTCTTCCACTTTCAACTCCAGTTCGATTGTGTGTTCACGTTGTTGACCGGAGCTGTGTCAATCTCCACTACTTTGTCGGCAGTTTCTGCTAGTTTATCAACTGGAGTAGCAGGATCCATAGTGGCCAAGACACGCTGAGCTGATGGAGGAAGTTTCTGCAAGAACAACTGTCTAAGATGTCCTTATCGAAGGTTTTGCGTGTTCGCCTAGAGCGCACTGCATAGCCCTCAGCATTTGAGTGGGCTTACGGTCTCCAAGTTCTTCTTTTGAGATTAACTGATGTAGTTTCTCACGCTCGGAGACAGTGGTGCGGCACAGGATGGCAGACTTCAGATCGTTGTATTGGTCCTCACTCGTGGAAGTAGACACGATGACGTCACGGACTTCAGAGATGATGCTCGCTGGTAGAGAGGACAAACCATGATCGTATTTTGTCCTGCTAGCGGTGATCCTTCCCAAGTTGAATTGTGATTCCACTTGGTGGAACCAAATAAATGGATCACCCGGCCAGAAGACGGGGAGCTTTACGCTCAAGTGGGAGATGGCACCAGCGTCGTCAGGCATCTTCTCCTATGCTTGCTGACGTACAAGCAAGACGACAAGTTACCAACGAAGGAGTGGAGGTTGAGACGAGCGCAGGCACAGAGCGCACGGGCAGGGGTGAGGGGCAGAGGGCACGAGCGACGTTACAGTCTGGTCCTAGTCGCTCGGGTGAAGGGGGTGATGGGCACGAACGACGTTACAGTCTAGTCCTAGTCGTTCGGGTAAAAGGGGGAATCCAACTCCGGGGTCACCAATTGTTGGTTTTCGTCGTCGTCGTCGTTGGGCCTAGGCAAGCTACGGCTTGGGACCGTAGCGCATCTATCCGGTATAGGTTAACCTGGATGATGTAGCCATAAGCACTGCCGCTGGTTAAGTGCCAACCAGTGATTATCTCACTAGCCGTATTGAGTCCGTTAGGCGAAAACTGCGACAGTACCAAGGATGGAAAATAAACCCTTGGATTTCTATTATTTATTTGCAAAATGGACATGGTATTAGATTAAAATAATTATTTGAATATAAATAATTAACTGACAATTGTGATATATAATTAATTATGTTTACATACAATAAAATAATACGGTATACATAAAATTAGTATTAATGTGGTTTACAATTGAATTATGATGGGTAACTAATTTAAAATGAATTTATAGCTATTCCGAAATTCAAGACGGTAAAATTAACATTTATCTTGAAACTAAAATAAGAGTATTCACTACACACTCATCACAGATAGCGTTCGTGTAAGTTTCTATATCGTAGTACACGGTTATACAAGGACTATTTTTAGGTTTAGCATCTTTCATATAACATACATGCTTCATTCCATCCGCCTTATATTTTTCATGACATGTAGAACAGTGAATTTCATCGCATTTATGTTTGAAATTCCCCCAATTATCCATCATGTGAAACATACTGCACTTACAAATCCTCATTTTCCTGCAAGTGCCATTTGGTTTATGGAGTTCAAAGCATTTATTATTGAAAAACGTACGTCTACACACATTACTTTCCCTCTTCTTGGGTTCAACTACCTGACTTTCACATTTGGGGCTTTTACACTGCTCACATACCATGTGGCAATCCTTACAATGTTTCACTATATCAGCAGCAAACTCGAGACAACCCTTACACAAATCATGATGCCTTCCATATTTTTCGTAGAGAACCCTTATGTTACGGATGGGGAGATACGATGTTCCTGACAATCCTAAAATAAGTAGAGGTCTTGTACGATCTCTCACACTGCTTTTAAAAACATACACAATCCTACGACGATCATCCATTCCAAATACGACTATACGTGCATTCATTTCCTGCTCGGCCCTTCTCAGTTTTTCAGGACCCATATTGCACTCAAACTCGAGCTTACAATCTGAAGCCAGTTTACGGGCACGCTGCACAACCGTAGGCAGCCAAATTTTTTGCGTGCAAGTATTTAGCACAGTGAACATATGAGCTAAAATTATCGCTATAAAGCCACAACCACGATCGATGTTTAAATGCTTTCTGTAAATAACCGGAGAATTGAAATTAAGAGTATAAGGTATGGTACTATGACCTGCAACCCGGAATACTCTGTCAATATCTCCCATGAAGTTGTCCATATTGAAGGATGTACCACTTTGAGAGGTTTGCATTATACGCCCCAAGATATATTCTATATCTACAGCCGCCAAACGTCTGAACGGTATTACCACCCAAAAATCGTCCCCTTCATCGGACCCGAACCTGAAGGATAACCTCGTCCGGACTTTACGTTCGTCGCGGTTCTGAAGGGCAAACTCCACAATACGTTCAACTACGCGCCGCAGTCCGTTGGTATACAGGGATCCAGGGTCAACCCTGACCACGTACCGATTTCTAGTCAGGGTAGGGGTGGGGGTAGGGGTAGCGGTGCGCACCAACTTGAATGTTATACCAGCCTCCACAGTATGAGAAGCTGTTGTGGAGGAAGTACCCGGAACTGAACAATGGGGCATATTTGAGGAAGGCACTATTGTGGGGGTTGTGTCGTAAGACGTTGAGGAATTGGGATCTATTACTGGGGGTCTAACAACCGGCGCAATTCTGGCACGCTTTATACCTGACGTAGTAGGTTCTTCATCATGCTTCCGCTTTGAACTGTCGCATGCTGCAGGTGTCGCTGGTGAGGGTTCGTCAGCGGAGAAGGGTTCTGTAGCTGCACGGTCATCGAGTTCGTCTGTGATATCGATGATGGGGTGCTGTACATCGTCGTTATTCACGGTTTTGTGGAAAAAAACAAAATATAAGGAACAGCACTCAAAATTTGTAATATTTTGTAAATTACCCACTTAGGGGTGTGACGTGTTAGAGATGGAATCTGTAGAAAAATTCAGGTTCACAAGCCCTCCACATGTATTATATCTGGCCCTACAGGATATGGAAAAATTGTATTTATGCTTAAAATCATTAAAGATGAGTGGGAGATGTTCTCAAAATTTGTGCATAAAGTAATATGGTGCTATTCGACGTATCAGTCAGTGTTCAACGAGTACCAAGATGAAATTTTGTTCCACAACGGTGTCTATGACGTTAATTTGTTAAAAGGTAACGATCATACAGTTATTGTAATTGACGATCTCATGGTGGAAATGGATAAAACATTTACCGAGACATTTACAGTGTTCCCCCACCATCTTAACAGAAGCGTATTCTTCATCAACCAGAATCTATTTTTCAAAAATAGATACATGCGCAATAGGGTGTACCATTTTTGGGTCATTTTCAAAAAGTCAAGGTCCAGGAGTCTAATGTTGTGCCAAATGATGTCCTAAACACGAATTTTACAGGCATTTTCTAATCCGACAAATTTTGAATCCCCCCACCCCCCCACCCCCCCTTGAAATTTTGCGCATCCCCTTTTCCTAAAAAACCCATATATCTCAAACACTATCAACTTTATCGAAAAATGTTATAGAATAAAAATGATTTAGAATCAAAATTTCTATTAGAAAAGTTCATCAAAATAGAAATTTACTTAATTTTGAAAATTTTCATTTATTTTTTAAAAATTTAAATTAAAATTTTTTTTTTGCTTGCAGTGCCTTCTTCTTAAATAAGGTGTTACCGCCACCTTTGAAGCATCACCCCAATGCAGCTTCGCGGCGATGGGCTTTGTATTTGCTAGTTATAATGCAAATCATAATTAGTTTTTATTATAACTAGCCTATACAAAGTGAGGACAACCTCAAAACTATATATACTGTATATAAAATAAAGCTAAAAATTAACACTTTATCTATAGTTGTGAGGTCCCATCGTTTTTTTTTCCTTTATTCAACACTTTCCTCAAAAAAATAAAAGAAACAAGTTTCCTAATTAGAAATCATTGATATAAGAGCTTTTTAAACATAAAAATAAGAAAGACAATTTATGTTATATTTAATAACAAAAAAAAATCAGCCTCTTCTAAATTAAAACAATCTCTGCAAATAAAAATACCTAATCTATCTGTTAACGAACTATTCTTTACTGAGTTTCATTCTTTTAAGAGTCTCTTTACTAGGATCAGGAATTAGTCTTCTATTCTCTTCCACAATTTGCAAAAGACCTTGAAATTCTTCTTCATTTTGACACTTGTCATGAAAGTCTTGAACCAGCTTGATTCCTCTTTCAGCGGTATCATTGACTACTCTAATAGATGAAAGAATGTTTTTTAGTTTGTTGTAGTCATCGACCTCTTCCCATGTTGATGCTGGTTTCTTTATCCATGAGTCTGGTTTTGACCCACAGCATTGAAATAAATGCCATGAAATTGGACCTACTAGCTGATGAAGCTTTGTGTCTTCCTTTAAAATGGGGAAAACAGGTTGCCTACATACATAATTTTCTGGAACTGGATATTTGTTTAAGGATTTTGCGATCTTATCTTTTTCATCATTACTTAGCGATCCAAAAAACTCAAAGGGACCACTTCCTCCGTCAAATACCAGTAATGATTGGCAAAAGATTTCAAAGCAGCATTTGCAACTTCCCTATCTTCCTTCTTGTAATTCACCAAATCATGATAAAACTTCAGATCATTAGCTGGACTATCTAGTGAATTAGAACATAAAAGCCAGTATTTTCCATAAATTAATGCATTAAATAGACACATTCTCTTTAATTTCTTAATCAATGATTCATCATATGATGCTTGGTGGGCAAAAGCATACATTTTATTTGTATACAAAATCATTGCCATCCACCTGGCACGGTGCATTGCACCAGGTTTCCGCCAATGACTGTTTTCTCTGGAAACCTCTCCTAAAAGCATTAAAGTTGTTTCAGCAACTTCCTTATAGTCATCACGTGGAAAGCAGTCAGATTTTCTTAAACATTGGTCATAAATTCTACACATTCTTCCTTTAGGCCTCTTTGATACCTTGATTTAACATCAAGAACATTGTATGTAGATTTCGTATTAATTTTCTTCCATTTAGACTCGCGAAATTCTTTGAATAACTCAAACTCAGGAGATTTACTTGGGCCAAAAATGGTTTCATACACAGCACACAAAACTCTTTCAGCCACATGATGGCGGCATGCTAACCAAATCAATTTCTTTTGCAAAAGTTCTTCAAGTAACTTACAGGAACCTTTCATCCATCCTGAATTGGATGCAGTGGTATCAAATGATACTCCAAAGACATTTTGCTTCAAGTTCCATTTTTCAATACTTTATAATACAGAAGTGGCTTGAGACAATCCAGTGGAATCATCTATTATAGAAACTGATAAAAGTTTTTCTACATTTGGGTATCCAGTAACAAGTATTGCAAGGCGGTCTTCTTGTTCTGAACATGATTTAGTAAGCAGCTTGCTATCCAATGTACTAGGCAGTGATCAGGAGGAGTAAAATCCTTGATGCAAGTTTCATATTTTCGTTTTCTTGTCTTTCGAGCGGCTCTTGCAGATGTGGTCCTGGAGAAGACAGTTTTTCAATATCCTTGCCACACCTAATGGCTACTGCAGCAGCAAAAACAGTCCGTTGTCCAATAGAGAGATTAAGTCTGTCTGCAGTGGAGGAAACCAATGGCGAGGCAAGAATATTTTTAGGGCTGGAAGCATTTGAAGGTCCTGCTGTAGGTTCTGTCGGAAACTCTTCATAGCTGTCTGTCTCAGAACTGGTCGTGCTAGAAAGAAGGGTCTCTGATGTTCTGGCTGTAGCACTCACTTGCTTCACTGATTTATGTTTCTCTTCGCGTTTCTTCTCTTTCTCTAATCTAATGTACTTGCGCTGTACTTTTGATGCATAATCTGCATCTAGCAAACCTAAACATGTTTCTCGTTTTGTTCTTTGATCTTCTAAGAATGAAATATCATATGCTTTCTGAGGCTCAGTTCTCATGCGGTCTTTTGGATTAATTCAACGGCATTTTGAGAAGAGATGTCAAAAAGGGAATCCATAATTTTCATGAAATTAGAGAGTTCATTTTCAAAGCTTGCTCTTTTTTTGTGCTTGATTAAATTATTATGCATTTCTTCTAGATTTAACAGCATCTTCCTGCCTTTAGGGTTTTTACTATATCTATAGTAGGAATGCATGCTTTTTGCCATATTATTAGTAGCTTCTGTAGAACTTCATTAACAGTAGAATCTTTTGTAACTTTTGGACCCTTATACTGCATTCTCCGTAAATAAATAAAATGGCTTAGAACATCTTTATTGGATGGTAAAACAATTTTAGATGAACTCATAATATCAGCCTGCAAGCGACCAAGAATAAAGTCATGCTGTTTTGTAGCTGTTTGACTCATTTTTTATTTATTTTTCAAATAAAGCAGTCTGAAAAGAAACAATAAGAGTAAAAACAATGCTTGTTTATTAAAATTCAATGTAAAAAAGGATTTTTAAATTTGGATTATACTCACAATATACTCATAAATAATGTAACTTAAGCACCTTATTTTATATTAATACAATAAGGTGCTCTTGGACAAAAGAAAATGAAAATTTTCAAAATTACGTAAATTTCTATCTTAATGAACTTTTCTAATAGAACGTTTGATTCTAAATCATGTTTATTCTATAACATTTTTCGATAAAGTTGATAGTTTTTTAGATATATGGGGTTTTTAGGAAAAGGGGATGGGCAAAATTTCAAGGGGGGTGGGAGGGATTCAAAATTTGTTGGATTAGAAAATGCTTGTTAAATTCGTGTTTAGGACATCATTTGGCACAACATTAGACTCCTGGACCTTGACTTTTTGAAAATGACCCAAAAATGGTACACCCTAATGCGCAATGTGTCGTTAAATACACAATATCTAGTCTTATTCGCGCAACGTAGAGATGTGTTACAAATTGGGGTATTAGCCAATCAAATGTTCCCCAATCAGCGTAAGGAGTTTATAGAGATTTATAAAGAAGCCACAAGCCAGCGTTATGGATATTTGCTTTGTGACGTTCACCCGCGAAACACGTTTAGGGTGCTTCTAAGAACGAATATATTCCCAAGCGAACCTGAAACGGTGAATATTCCAGAATGACAAATAGGCTGAAGAAATATCGTGAATTAATAAAAATCTATCAACCATTGCCCCCGGCAATGCAACAGATGTTTGTTAAAAATATCGACTCTGACTTTTTAAAATGCATTTGTGAAATCTGTCTTAATGTTATAAAATGTAATGTGCCAATGAAACCCTCTCAAAAGGTTCGCTTACGTCGTTACAAGAATATAATACGAGCGCTCGCTCATAAAAGTCAAACTGTGGGTAAGAAAAAGTGAATTATTGCACAAAGAGGAGGATCATTCCTACCCATCTTATTTTCAGTTTTGGGGCCTTTATTGACTAGATTAATATAATAAAGAAGGTGGTTGTGATTCCGCATGAGGTGTATGCTTCATTAGGGTGTGTCAATTTTAGTAAAGTCAAAAATGATGTCATATTATCTAGCAAACTTAGAAATATCTTTAGTGTTGTTTAAAAAAGCCATTTACCTACTTATATTTGACCATAAAGGTTTGAAATATAACCTAAATATGACTGTAGCATCGTATATTAATGTGCCATTGATGTGTGTGGTCAACTTTAGTTATTTTTGGTGTGCAGTATGGTTTCTAAATTTCACACAGTCACAAATGCTGGAGTTTTGATTGTGAATGCATGTGTTTTCCCTCCTTTTTGACAATTTTGATTACTTCGTAATGTAAATATCGTGGAATTCAAATTATTCAAAATGTTATGTGTGACCCAAACTTTGTATATTTTGATATGATAGATATATGAAATTGTCATTACTTTGAATAATTAAGTCTTGTATCTATAACAACACAACCTTTTATCTGAGCTTATAGGAAGATATTAAGAATTTCAATTAACTTCATTTTATGTAATCATAATCAGTAGGCCTATCCAAATTTCAATGACATTTCTTTTGTTCACAGGTCCACAAGATGAGTCAGAAAGAAATCAGAACCCGAAGCAAATCAAGTTGTCACCTAAGTCATTTGGTGGGGACTGGGAGGGAACTTCCCCCTGCTGAGCTGCCTACAGCCAGAGATCTGCTAAGGTATGGTTTGTTGAGGAGAGAGATGAGTGAGGAAGACATGAGGAATTACCCAGTTAATGACCTGATTGACAACGGCATTGTTCCAGGGCTACTGGCTCAGTGGAGAAAGGCCAACGTTCTATTCACAGGACCTGTAATCAACACTGAGGTCAGGATCAGGGCTAAAGTGAAGGCACTGTGGGATGAGGCAGTCAAGGTGTCTATTGGCAATGTGAAGCTCGAGGTCAAAGATAGGTTCATGATGAAACTGGACAAATTGGTTGACGTCCTGACCTGTCACTGTGTGACCAGGAGCTGCAGTGAGCTTGGGTGCAACCCTGTCTGCAACAGTGAGGTTCACATTGACTGCAGCTGCAGGAGCGAGCAGAAGATACCAGTGCAGGGCCTTGCCTTCATTAAAGGTCAGAGAAAAAAGGTGGGAAGTGTGGGAGCACACCAGATGGGTCTAGCTGATCACCCTGAGACCAGGAGACAGGAAGCAGTGCTGCAGAAACAGGAGCAGAGAAGGAAGGCCGAGGAGAAGAGGAGGAGGAGGAAGGTAGAGGAGTCAGCCAAGAAAGAAGAGGAGTTGAGGGAGAGGTCACTGCTGGAGATGGAGTTGGAGGAGACTGGAGATATACTGGAGGAGGCAGGGAGGAGAGAGGAGGACGAAGACTTCATACCAGAGGCTGCGAGAACTTCTCCTTTGCCTGTGGCTAAGAAGAAGAAATACAACACTGAAGATATCACCAACATAGCTCTGGCTAGCTTGAGACATCACACTGGGCTGAGAGAGACATCAACCCAGATGCCACCAAACTCTCGGAGCTTATTGACTGGAACTCTGGTGTGACTAAGCCTCCTCTGACCTGCTCCTTCACCACTGCTGCAATCAAGGAGTTTCTGGATAGACCAATGGAAGTTCCTGCATACCCTCACACACACCTTCAGTTTAGAGGTGTGTAAGGGTGACAACTGAAGCAGCACAACATGTTTACTCACAAGAGAGGAGGGAGGCGTACATCAGTGGCCAGGTGGCCAGTAGGAAGCTCATGTCCAGGAATAAGATCAAGGCAGACATGGCATCCTTGGCAAAGTTCAAGAAACCTATCTATATTTCTAAGTTTTAATATTGAAATACAATCAAAATGTCTTTAATTAACCGGTGAATGAAGAGCAACCCTTCACGGATCTGATGGTTGGTCAAGAAGATGGATTGCTAAGGGTCAATCTCTACCATGGAATGAGGTTTTCTTTTATAAAGTTTGGGTAAGACTGGGCATTCATTTTTACACCATCAGGCACTCGGTATGGAACAGCTACTTCATTGCCTATCAATCCTGCCCAAAACATGACACCACCTCCACCTTGTTGGCGTCTTAATCTCGATGGTAGAAATTGGCTCTCAGCAATCCAGCTTCTTGACCAAACATCAAGTCCCTCGAGGATTGCTTTTCATTCATCGTGAACAATACAGTATTAAAATCTGTTTTCAGAACTGACGCGCCCATTCAACACTGCTTCTTGTACCTGGGTGTTAATGGTGACTGAATCGTAGGTTTACATGTCTTGCCAATTGTTTGGAGGATTCCACATCGAGATGTTCTTGGTACATTATGTATGCCAGCCTGCTCAAAAACCTCTTTACTTGAGGACAATGGATGCTTTGCAACTTTGCGCTTGATTACAGATATCTGCCGCCTTGTCACTTTTCTTATAGCTCCTTTATCACTTCGCTGCCTCAGTTTGGTACCCTCCGCTACTAACTTGTTTACAGTTCGATAAGCCCTGCCAAACTGCTTCGCAATTTCAATAGATTTTATATTTTCAGCGAGTAACTTGACTATTTTTCTTTTCTCAGTTAGTGTTAAATCATTCTTCTTACCCATTTTCACCATTTAGATCTGTAAATAGAATACTTGCTAAATAATTCGGAACATCATATTTTACATATTTTCCAATAAGAAGAGATAATTATTTTAATTATCAAAATATTTTATCGAAATGAATACCATCAATGCTGCTATATATAGTAATTATTTTTATAAATTTGATTGAAATCGGTGAAAATTTTTTGAAAACATTGGAGAAAATGCAATCTGCTTAATAATTTGGAACGTAGTGTATATTTCTGTTTTAATATTGAAATACAATCAAAATGTCTTTAATTTTATGTAATGTATGTAAAATGTAGTTATATACAGGGTGTACATAAAGTCAGGATCTATTTTTGTGAAGCACTTGGAAATTATATGGAATTCAATCATAAAATGATAAAGTGCTAACATTTATTAAATAATTAAGAGTAGGATTCGACGTGACGCCCATCAGTATCCCTGCACAGCTCAAATCGTTCCGCAGCATTTCTAAACACATTCTGGAGCATTTGCTGGGTTATGTTATCTGCAGCAGTTCGTATACGTGTACGTAAGTTTTGAAGACTCGTAATCTTCGTCTGATAGACGTGCGATTTGATAAAGCCCCATGCAAAGAAATCTAAAGGGGTTAAATCTGGTGATCTCGCTGGCCAAGATCTGTTGCTTCCGCGTCCAATCCAGCGATTTGGAAAACGTCCATTTAGATAATCCTGAACAATTTTGGCATAGTGACAAGGAGCACCATCATGTTGATAGACGACGGTACTAACAATCCTATCCCCGTCGTCTATCAACATGATGGTGCTCCTTGTCACTATGCCAAAATTGTTCAGGATTATCTAAATGGACGTTTTCCAAATCGCTGGATCGGACGCGGAAGCAACAGACCTTGGCCAGCGAGATCACCAGATTTAACCCATTTAGATTTCTTTGCATGGGGCTTTATCAAATCGCACGTCTATCAGACGAAGATTACGAGTCTTCAAAACTTACGTACACGTATACGAACTGCTGCAGATAACATAACCCCGCAAATGCTGCAGAATGTGTTTAGAAATGCTGCGGAACGATTTGAGCTGTGCAGGGATACTGATGGGCGTCACGTCGAATCCTACTCTTAATTATTTAATGAATGTTAGAACTTTATCATTTTATGATTGAATTCCATATAATTTCCAAGTGCTTCACAAAAATAGATCCTGACTTTATGTACACCCTGTAGAATAAAAAATACTTGCAAAAATTGCTGATTTTTCGTAAACTTCAACTTCAAATATAAGTAGATAGGAGTGGTCAAATCTGGATTTCAAAGCCATATTTCGACTTAGCACATAAAAATGCATCATTTGGTCACTAGTAGTCTTTGAAAATCTAAAGATTTCACTTTGCTCCCTAAAATTGACACACCCTAATGAGTATGAATATGATGCACAGATGGAAACAGATGCCCAGTACCGTAAAGAAATAAAGACCATCAAAAGTTGAATGGTGTTGGACCCCCTCAAATGCGGTGACAGCTTCTTTGGAGGGCGCACAAACACATTCAAGCTATACTTTCCGCCTACGGAGGGCGTGAAACTCCACTACTACGACTTCTGCTCTTTAAACCCCTACGTGATGAAGAACAATCCGTACCCTTTAGGTGCACCTGAAAAAATGGTGGGTCCCAAAATACCAACCATCGAGGAGTTTTCAGCTAACTTGAATGAGCGCTACTTTGGACTCTCTTTCGTAGACGTGCTCCCCCCTCCCGATTTATGGATGCCGATCTTACCCGTCGTTATAGATCACAAGCTCATGTTTCCCCTGTGCGTGAAGTTCGCAGAAGAGAACAACGGTGATTCTGACCATACAACCCACCAGCGTAAGATCAGAGGTGTACATACAAGTCCTGAGCTGGCCTTAGCCGTTTGCCATGGGTATAAACTATTGAAGATACATGAGGTGTGGAGGTTTCAGAAGCTACCCAACCTTTTTACACCATATATAAACGCTTTTTTGAAGGATAAGGTCGAAGCATCAGGATACCCGCGAGGGGTTGATACGGAAGATGAAAAAACGGCTTATATTCAGCGTTACCATGCCCATGAAGGCATACAGCTTGATCGATCCCAAATTGTTAAGAATCCTGGCAAGCGCTTTAGTGCAAAGTTGTGCCTAAACAGTCTTTGGAGGAAATTTGCATAGAATACCGGCAAAGGGAACGTTCATTTGGCACAAAGTTATAGTGAAGTCTGGGATTATGCCAACGCTCCAGATAAAGAGATCATGGAGATCGTGAATATAGGTAATACTTACATAATAAAGTACAATATCACCGAGCTGGCCACAGATACCTCACGGGTTACAAACATACCTGTAGCCAGTTTCACAACGGCCTACGCCCGTATCAAACTTTGGGGCCTATTGCACTCTCTTGGACGGAGGGTGTTGTACGCTGACACAGATAGCGTGATATTCATAGCGAGGGAAGGTGAATACATGCCCGCTATTGGGGAGTTCCTCGGAGAGCTAACTGACGAGATCAAGGATGAGTATGGTGATGGTGCATACGCAGACTCGTTTGTGTCAACAGGGCCAAAAATCTATCGGGTACGAGTGAGGGTGGGGGATGATATGAAGTATATCGTGAAGCAGTGCTAAACCTAGAGATTTTTTAATGGGTGGGTGATTTCACAAACTCATCATTGTGATGTTGCATTAAAATACACCTTTTCTGTATTGTTTGTACAATATAGAAAACTTTCCAACCTAACAAGTTTATAGTCCAAAATTTTAAGACTACACAAGTATCCACATAGGTACAAACGTCAGTACTGAATATCTTTGTAACCAGTAACAGCACTCCCAGTAGGCGATTGCAGAATCGGCTCAGCTTTTAATTTGAAACAATTTTAAAATCTTGTCTTCTTGACATCATCAGACTGCATGTAAATTTTGAGAAGTGAAATACATATTACATATTGATGAAAACAATATCTTCAAAATTAAAACACATCTGTTCAGTAAAACAATGGGTATCGTATAAGAAAATACAATCAATTAGTAAACTGTATTTGTAAGAGTAAGGAAGTTTTTTCAACATATATACCTACATTTTCATTTATAATTATATTCATATTGCCTCCACAGCGACAAGTGAATAATAAGTCATTCAATGAAAAATAATGGCAGTTAAAAATAAGCACAAAATACAAAAAAATTGTGAAATTATTCATTACATAGATGCACATAACGTATGTAATACATCATTAATTTATCATCTGTCAGTAGTTATTACAGTTAGCTATTGCTTAACGCGAATTCATATTTCACAATTTTGGAAAAAAATGAGATACAGCGTTATCATTAGCGGTAAATTTTACAAGACGACGATCTTTCAGTAAAGAGAAACATATTCCTAATTTTCTTGCCTCGTTTAATACGATTTTAAGTTACACGGTGGTTTTCATGAGTGCTCGTGTTACGCGAGAGCTCCCTAGTATGTGAGCTCAATCAGATATTTCGCCATTACTACGGAAAAACCTTTTTACAGCTGGATTGTTTTTATAGGTTGATGTTTGTGGCTCTTTGTATCGTCGACGCTTCGCCTGAAGAAATTTTGCTACTGCTGGACGTGGATCAAAATGACCTGCACCAACACCATTTAATGCAATAAGCAATCTGTTGTTGGCACCCTGCAATGACATCGCAAGCCTTCCGTCACTACGGAAAATATTATAATGTGATAACACTCTTTCTACTGCCATTGAATGTGGAGCTGCAGTGAGAACAAGATTCACGAGTGCTGTAAGTGGAGAGTCAGGATTTTTGGTCAGCTTCAGAAATACGTTTGAATTTCGCGTTGGTCTTCATGTTCGTTCAACCTCGGATTGTTGATAAAAATATCAATACAATCGTCAGTAAGTTTCATAGAGTCAAAATGTCTGTTCATTTTCCGAAGAAGAATGTTAGCCTTTCTGGCTAACTTCAGATGTCGAATTAAAAACCTCTGAAATTTCTTTTAACGAGTCAATTAAGAATTTCTTGCAAAAGAGAATGGACGATGGAGCAAATGCGTCAAGTGTCTCATGCCTAATAGCACTGAAAGAGCGATTTCATAACGTGACGAACTGATTAGAAATTGCTCTTCTTGCTCTCCTAACTGCACCTGTATCTTCTCTTGCCTCCTTATGTTGATCGCCATCCGTTGTCGGTTTACTTGTTCCTGCACCTTCGTCTACATCTCCCAATTTCTCCTCCCAACCACCGATATATGGTTTGTCCACCATCGTCGTGATACGCTCGATGTATCGAGTTTGGATTGCCGGAATATCGAACAGTATTAGGTCTGTTTTTTGGAATTCCTTTTGTAGACAGGCAAGGTGATGAAGAATGTCAGCCATTAAACCAGTCAGTCTATATTGCTGACCTCCTGCCTCCCACATACGCAAAAAACCAGACGCCTGTTGCTTGGAGATTCTATCGTCAGTGGTGGAGATGCTTTCCCAGAAAGCAACACATGCTGGCAGATTGTTAAGTAGACTGACGCACATTGCTTGGACATGTTGGGCAAATCGTACTTCTGGTGGATTGATAAACTGTTTGAACGTCAACCCTAGTTTTTTGCATTCAATTTTCACACGCTTGGTACGGACAGAAGGCATGAAAATATTTAACACTATCTTTCACCTGGGAATACCATCGCTTCAATTCAGGAACAGTTGTGATTAACTCGTGAAACGCCAAATCACTTCTATGGCACACACACCATATGCAAGGAACCAGCCGTTGTAGTTCATCATTCAGTTTCTTCCACAACCCAGAATTGATACCGGTGTTGGCTGCTTCACCATCAGTTGTAAGGGATAACAGCCTGTCGAAAACAGGTGCATTGAAGTTAATTTCATTCATGTTGTCGCTCTCGGTGTCGTCATCATCGCTTGAATCTTGGCCTTATGGCGCTAGATTATTATACTGAAATCATACATCGCCAGGCCTCTCTAAGCTTCTACCGAGAGCCTCCAGTAAGCCATTAGCTCCTCCTTCAACAGGCTCCACAGCTGCAAGAAAACGTGTAGTAATAACGCCATCTTTCACCAATCTTGCAGTCACAAACTTAATGCCTAGTTGTTGACGATCACATGATCCACCAATTTGTATTCCTAAAGCATCGCATTGATTTATTTCTTCAACGAGATTCTCCTTAAATACATCACCAATGCATGACAACATTTCATAGTAAATATATGTCGTACGATAGTGCATATATGAACCTGTGGGTCTAAATGGTTCCATGTTGCAATCCCAGTCTTGGGAAAACTTCTGTACAAGTTGGTCGGAAAATATATTGGTGAGACTCCTTGATGGTCAGGAATATCCTGATACGGTTTCACACTGAGTGTCATTGTAGCAGTCCATTGCCAGGCGAAGTAGTTGTGAAACTTCCTGGATTCTATATCTCTTGAAGAGATTCAGCCAATGATGTTTGTCGCTTTGCTTTTGAAACTGATGATACTGATCATGTAATTTGCTTGCCTCTAGTGCTCAATTAAGCGCTGTGCTCCAAGCTTACCTTCTGTTCGTCCTCCCGTACTGGATGCATAAGGTACACTTCTGTTGAATGAAACCTTCTCAGCATCATCTATGAAACTGCAACAAACATTACACTTAACAAACAATCGAGTTTGTCTTTTATCCTTGTTTTTAATTCTTGTAAGAACCGAATCCGATGAATACATGTTCAACAATCTGTTAATATTAAGAGGTAAGCCCATATAGTACGATGTGGAACCAGTAGAAGTGGAAGATGAATTGGCCACATCCGCATCTTGACCAACTTGAAGCTGAGGTCTCTGGGTATGGACATTGAGAAGAGGCTGTATTTGAACAGTCAGATGGCATAATTGAAGAACCTGTCAACCCTGTATCACTGGCCGTTGTAGATGTCAATGGTCGTTCATTAGCTGTAATTCCAACAGACTGAGGTTCTTTACTATGTGTTTATTGTTCGACTTGAAAACACTAGATATGTCCATTGAACCAACAGAATCATCTTTTTTTAATTTTTTACGACTAGACATTTTAGTATTCAAATACAATCTGTAATAGACAACCAATATTATTGATGTATGAATTTAATTTAGCATAATAAAGTGAATTGGTTACTAAAACATAGTAAAAATATTTTTAGTAGAAATAAAATAAACAACAATAAAGTAAATTTATAGCTAATTGAAAGAGCAATGAATATCAATAAAAAATCTGATTGGTTTCAATAATCTGATATGCCTATATAAGCTATAAATATAACCTATATAAACCCCCACTATTATTTAATAACAAATATTAATAGTGTATTAGTCTTGTGTATTGGTAATTGTGTATTATTGATAGAGTATTAGTAGTAAATATTAGTCTTGTAGGTTATCTCCCCCCCCCACTATTAATAACAAATATTAATAGGGGGGGAGATAACCTACAAGAAGAAGAACCTACAAGAAGCATAAATAAAGTATTCAACAATTTTTAACGAAAAAATAACACACATTTGTAGGTAATACCATGTAATATTGTTTATATATAGTCTCATTATGTATGAAAATAAAAATATTGTGATAAATATTACGGATAATAAAACAACCAATTATTATATTTTGAACTAGGTAAATAAAATAAAATAGGATAAACAGTATGCAAATATACAATTATGCAATATTAATGCGTGTTTGGGTCTTTTACAGTGGCAATTTTTTATGTGTCACTTGCTCAAGATTGGCATAATTAGGCCCTGTAGCTGTAGCTATGCCTACCTGCTACCTGCATATCAATCATTATGTAATAGTCATGCAAATGAATACATAAATGCATAATTGGGATCAAGTAAAGATAAGCACCCCCAGCCTTCTTTAATTAGCCTTATAAGGGTAACTAACGAAAATATCGCGACCTAACCTAACCAATCGTCAAGGGCGTACAGTTGACTTAACGATTGATTAGGTTAGGTTAGCCTTATAAGGCTAATTAAAGAAGGCTGGGGGTGCTTATCTTTACTTGATCCCATAATTGCATTAGAATAAATAATTTCAATCACATAAACATAGGAAATAGGTTGTTTCATATTTGCTTCAATAGTCAAAGTTAAGCCGCCATCCATGATTCCATCACATTACAATTATATACCAAGGCAGCATTAGCAAGTCAATATCTTAATACTGCAATATAATATGAGTAAAATTAAACTATGTAATAGAACTTATAGAAAACAAAGTTATTTATTTACCTCTATCCCCTTTAAAAGCACTAAAATTAAAAGCAACAGAACTGAACAGATCAAGCTGGCTATTTCACTCATTGCTTTAGTATTAGGGCCAGCATGGGTCTTGTTTACAACGAATTTTATGGCAAATGCCAAACTACCGATTAGATTTATAGCCAAGTTGGCGACTTTGGCTGTATTCTTTTGGCTGCTTTATCCATGGAATCGACCGAGTTTTTTTTAGATGATTGAATACAGTATTATTTTGGTTTTTTAACTGGGTGGGTGAAATCTATTTAGTGGGTGGGTGAAATCCTTTACTGGGTGGGCGATCACTCACCCAGTTAACGTGTTAGATTTAGGCCTGTCGTAAAGGCTATGGGTATCACGCTTAACCATGCGAACCGTCGAGTCGTTAACTTTGACTTGTTGAAGGATCTAGAGTGCTTGGAAGATGAGGGTGACCAGCTACCCCAGCTGACTGTGGGGACGCACAATTTTTGGGCGCGGAAACGGGGGTGTGTGAAGGAACTTAGGCGCACGAAGGTATGCCGTAACACCTATAGGAAACGCTCCCAGGTGCCTGGTACCTATGATACCGTGCCCTTTGACTACCTTAATCCTTGATTGTATTTATATATGTGTATTTATGTTTATTTATCACGTATATTTGTTTCAATTAAGGTTTCATTTTCTCCTTTGCGTGCGTGCGTGTGTGTGTACAGTAAAAAACTAAGTTCCGCCCACTGTAAGATCGGCAACGTGACTCCTGCCACTACCTGAGCATATCTCTATCCCTGCGCGCTTAATTGACCTCTGCATACCCTTGAGCTCAGACGTGTATTCTCCTGCGTAGAAGAAAAATAGTAATGGCTACCTTTAATATTGCGTGTTCAACGTTTATGAAGTGGTATTCGGCAAAGGGCCAAGATGTGGTGGACACTGAAAAACTCCCTATTCCCCCCTCCTTTGATACTTTTATGGCTATTTTGAGCCGTGCGAAGGACCAAGATGTTCAAATACTCTACGGATATTCTGGCGAGGTCATTGTAGGATTTCGTAGTACAAACGATGTATTGAAGTATGTTGTAGACCATAACCTTTATAAAAGCTCACATATACCGCGAAGTAGAAGAAGCAACACGTTCAGAAGATAAGCAACGGTTATGGATAGTGAGTCTTGTTGATGAGTGGTGTGACAAGCAATATTATGTCAAGCTACATCATACCGACTACTCGTACCCTACGGTTGAGAATGTAAATCTTGTCATCATGGAGAGTCTTAAGTATTTTTAACACTATATTAATATATATCTTGACGAGGTTTGTAGTGAGGTTGTGGCTAATGGGCTGTGTGAGTTTTTAACAGACTTTAGAGACGAATATCGCTTGTTAAACAAAAAGGATAAATATGGACATATATTTCTCTCAAATAGTGCACCGGATTGTGAAGGTGTTTAGTTTGTGAAAATGAACGTCTGGTGAGCGATAAAACATTAAAACCAGTATTACTTCATGTAGCAGAAAATTCTGTTTGTCCAAGAGCACAAGTGTTCGAACAAGCCTGTACACGCTTCAGCAGTTTATGTGGTGACTCGCTCCCCCCAGCGAGCCGCCCACCCGTGTACCTCACCCCTCCGAAACACACGCGTTCGAACAAACACGTACACGTTTCATCAGCGTGACTCACTCCGCCGGCGAGCCGATCCGTCCACCTGTGGCTGATAGTCATCTCAGAGCTTGAACCGAGTGAACGTACGAATACGATGGAACTTCCTTTGAGAAGCATTCTCAACGCCTCGTACGATGTCTCCTTGACCAAGTCATTGCGCGTGTTCAGGCGTGAAACCGGCACCATTAACTAACTATGTACTTGGAAACGATTTGCAGGCAAGCATACAAACGTAATATTATTTATTTAAGTGTTGAGGAGATGAATAGAGTCTTCGTGATAGTTGAGAAGTGGGGAGAGGACCGTTATAAAATACCTGCAGGTGTAGGTACAAGAAGAGAGCAGATTAGTGACGCCCCCTCATATGCTGTTGTTTGCACGTTGTGTATAAATAACGATCAGCCATGCATTGATATACGACTAATGTGGAAGAATGCATCAGATAATAACGTTCTTGTCCCTACGCGAAACCGTTTCATCCTCGACAGAATGTTTGAAATCGTCGGATTCCGTAAGCTGAAGCCAATATTAGACGATCGTGTTGCGGATATGATTTATTTTGACACAGTTCTTGAATACGCATACACCGCTCTGCTCGACGGATTTATCAAATGTAGGAATAAACAAGGCGAGAATGGTCTAGAGCTGGATGCATATTTAAAAGGTTTAGATTCTTCGAAATATCCTGAACTTTGGTACAAAGCACTTGAGCGGTACAGGGCAGAACTTGCCTACACTGTTAACCCTGAAGAGCTGTACCTCTATATAATGAATAGTTGTCGTTACGACTTGGAAGATTATTTCAATTGCCGCTTCGCAGAGTGAAGAAGAGTTCACGATTGAAAAGCTCGGGACGGTAAGAAAAAACCCTCGATTGGAAAGGCGTGTTTATAAACTCGTATTTAATAATAATGATGTGTTTAACGATGACCTCTTTGTGCGTGCTTTTGACTGTATTCTAGCCATGTTTAAAGCTAACTTGCCAACCGAATGTAAAGTGGGCACAAAAATAGCATTGATCGATATGAAAGCCATTTATGTCGAGTATAGGCATCCATATAAATTAAACGGTGAAGTGTTGCTTGGACGGTTTTACCGTTTAGTACAAAGTAATAACGATGTGAATGTAGACTCGAGTACGTGTGAGTTTAGCGTTTTGCGCCGTAGAACATAAAGGATGCATATATATATATATATATATATATATATATATTATATATATATATATATATATATATATAATTTCCTGTACTAATATGCAATTGATTATACGTATATTATATTCTCACTATATTTAATTATTTAATATAACTCGTAGAACAAAGTATTTTGATGTATATTTACTTATTTAACTGTATGTATATATTTCCTGTACTAATATGCAGTTTATTATTCGTTTCGTATATTATTACAATATATTTAATTATTTAATATAACTATATATATATACTGTATATATATATTATATATATATATACAGGGTGTTTGAAAACTTTCTGTACAAATTGTAATGGGGGATAGGCAACACCAAGACAAACCCTTTTCGTCTATAAGTGTATGTCCGCTGACGTCACCATTCGGCGCGAGAGGGCGCCGCTGCAATTGGCTAAAAGGTGAAGTGGGCTAGACTCGCGCTTGCCGCGGGCATTCTTAAATCGGACGTAGTACGCGTAACATGGAGCGCTTCACGACTGCTGAGATGGCTGACATGCATATGGTGTATGGGGCTGCCAATGGAAACGGAAGAGCTGCTGTGAGGTTGTACCGACAGCGCTTCCCAAACAGACGTGCCAAACCACCAAACGTTTGCGCATTTGCATCGGCGACTGCGAGAAACTGGAACATTCCATGCAAACATGCATGACACTGGTCGGGAGAGAAACGTGCGCACTCCTGACATGGAAGAAGAAATCCTACGGCGATTTGAGGACAATCCAAGCGCAAGCACGCGAGGTGTTGCACGTATCCTCGGTGTGAACCACGACCTGGTCTGGAGAGTGTTGCACGAGCAGCAGTTACATCCGTTTCATCGTCAGAGAGTCCAGGCATTACAACCTCGGGATTACCCTCTTCGTGTGGAATTCGCACGCTGGTTTCTGCAGCAGACAGCGGTGCAGCCTAATTTTCCGGCTTATGTGCTGTTCTCAGATGAGGCCTGTTTCACACGTGAGGGTGTGTTTAACATGCACAATTCTCACGTGTGGGCGCACGCAAATCCACATGCTACACGGGTGCATGCTCATCAAGAACGGTTCGCCGTCAATGTTTGGGCGGGTATCGTCCATGGCAAGTTGATTGGGCCGTACCTGCTGCCTGCCCGACTCGACGGGCGGGTTTATCGGATATTTCTTGAGGAAACGTTGCCGGAACTGCTGGAAGATGTTCCCGTGGCTATTCGTAGACGAATGTGGTTTCAACACGACGGGGCCCCAGCACACTCCAGCAACGATGTGCGGGATTATCTGAACGCCACTTTTGGGAACCGATGGATAGGCCGGGGTGGGCCCGTAGCCTGGCCACCGAGATCGCCCGTTTTAACATGCCTCGATTTCTTCCTGTGGGGACACATGAAGAACCTCGTGTACGAGACTCCCATTTACTCAGAAGAAGACCTCGTAGCAAGAATCGCTGTCGCCGCTGGAACTGTTCCCGAAATGCCGGGAATCTTTCGACGTGTACGTCGGTCAATGCTTCGACGCTGTAGGGCATGCATTGATGCTACCGCTCGCAACTTTCAGCACCTTCTTTAAATAAACATGCCTTCTTTAAATAAACATGTTACGCGTACTACGTCCGATTTAAGAATGCCCGCGGCAAGCGCGAGTCTAGCCCACTTCACCTTTTAGCCAATTGCAGCGGCGCCCTCTCGCGCCGAATGGTGACGTCAGCGGACATACACTTATAGACGAAAAGGGTTTGTCTTGGTGTTGCCTATCCCCCATTACAATTTGTACAGAACGTTTTCAAACACCCTGTATATATATATATATATATATATGTATATAAATATATATAAATATATATATATATTTCCTGTACTAATATATTGATAATACAACGTTTTGCATATTTTTGATTATATATTTCCCGTTCGTATTTCTTATGCTATTATCATTTTTGATCATATATATTCCATTGTAAAGGGTGATCCAGAGAAATGGGACCCAAAAGAAACCCCTGTAACTCTTAAAGTATAAGTCCTTTTATAAAATCATACGCATCATTCGAAAGAGGATAGTTACAAGTTTGTACAGGATTGTATAGGTTCTGACAATACAAGATAAGATACAAAACAAAATAAAAGTGTTAGTTAAAACTAACCCTTCAAGATGACTGCATGGACTGTGGAACAGCTGCGTTTCATAACTGAGCAATATTATGAGCATGGAAGAAGTGTAGTTTCAGCTCAAAGATCTTTCAAGACAAATTTTCAGATGTCAAAATCACCTTCTAAGAAAGTAATCCGTCGGTGTGTCAGAAATATTTCCCTAACTGGCAGCATTGGAAAAAGAAAACCAACTGGAAGAGTGCGCACAGCAAGGATAGACGAGATCATTAACAGAACTCATGAAATTGTACAGGATAATCCTAACATAAGCATCAGACGTGCTTCTCAGCTGTTAGGAGTTGGATATGGAACAACACACCGTATATTCAAGCAAAATTTAATGCTCTTTCCATATAAAATTCAAACAGTGCAACAACTAAACGATGGAGATTTCGTACGAAGACGACAATTCTGTTAATGGATCCAACAGAAGGTAAATGACACCACCAATTTTCTAGCAACTTTGATTATGTCAGACGAAGCCCATTTTCACTTGAATGGAACTGTAAACAAACAAAATTGTCGTTTCTGGGCAACAGAAAATCCATTGAATATTACCGAAGTCCCGTTGCATAGTCAGCGTGTAACTGTTTGGTGTGGTCTTACTGCATCTCAGATCATAGGGCCGTACTTTTTCGAGGATTCCACCGGAAAACACGGTCACTGTAAATGGTGATCGCTACGAGAAAATGTTGACCGATTTTCCTTATTCCTAAATTAAGAGATCTTGTCTAGAAAACCACTGGTTCCAACAAGACGGAGCTACCTGCCATACCACGAGGAACTGCATGGCAGTTTTGCGTCAAACGTTTCCAGGCTAGGCGAGTTAATCTCAAGATTTGGAGACGTTGAATGCCCGCAAGGTCTCCGATTTTTCTCCCTTAGATTATTATCTCTGGGATATTTAAAAGGTAGGGTCTACAGAAATAATCCAACGACCTTGCAAGAATTGAAGGCCGCCATCACAAATGAGATACAGGCCATACACCGCACACCTTGCAAAAGTGATGCAGAACTTACAAGCGAGAACACTGGAATGCTTGGCAACTAATGGAGCACATTTTGAAAGGAGTCATTTTAAAAAATAAATAAAATTTCATAATAAACTTGTAACTCTACTCTTTCGAATTGATATATAGTTTTTTTATGAAAGGAATTAAATATTAAGAATATTTGGCTTTTTTTTATGGGTCCCATTTATCTGGATCACCCAGTATATTTATTATATATTCATCGTTCTTATGCTATTATTATTTTTTGTCATATATATTCCATTGTATATTTATTTTCTATGTATTTCTGATTCCATTAATTCGTCTAAATAAACAGAATGATGTAATGGTGTTTTAGTTCATTCTTTTGATTGTAAACGGCATTTAATTATATCAATTGGCTGGCTTTTAAAACGGATTTCTAAACCAACTGTAAAGAATATATGCATTAATTAAATAAATAGCGCTCTCTGGCAACTCAACCTGTACACCTGAACAGGCCATTTACGCCTTCTTCTAAGCCCACAACTGCGGATTAAGCCAGAATATATTAAGCCAGATATATGCTTAATTAAATAAATAGGCAAACTGGCAACTCAGCCTTCTAAGCCAACTGGCGCATTAAGCCAGAATATATGCTTTAATTAAATAAATAGCGCAAACTGGCAACTCAGCATTCTGAGCCAACTGGCGGATTAAGCCAGAATATATGCCTTAATTAAATAAGTAGCGCAATCTGGCAACTCAGCCAGATAAGCCAACTGGCTGATTAGGAACATATTAAGACAACGGCCGCTCGGCTGAAGTCTTAATATACGCTTGGCTCCTGCCAGTCGAACACCTCTCCTTCTCCTCTCTCTCTCTGTGGGGGGGGGATAACTCAGCCTTCAAGTTGCATAAACCTTGTTGCTATTGCAACATTCCCCTCTCCCCCGTTGTTGCGTAACATCCTGCAACATTGCCCCTCCCCCCATGGTTGCATAACTTATGCAGCATTTCCTTTGCAACATTGAGCAACATTTGCAATTGCATTGCACTCTCTCCTTTTGCGCCCATACTATATATATATATATGCGCCTCGGTGGTGTAGTGATTAACGTTGCTGACTACAAATCCATCGGCCCCAGGATCGAGACCTGGTGACGGCAGTCGGCGCGCAGCAAAACCCAGCAGTTCATCCTTCCACACAATAAAGAAAATGGTTGGTAGATAAATGGGTAGTCTGGATGGCCTAGTGGTTAAGACGCTGGGCTGCTGGTGGGGCGTGGTTCGGATTCCACGTTAAATTGTAGGTCTGAGGTGGAGTGAAAAGCTTGACCTTCGTCAGAATGCACATTTCGGGGGGAAGCTAACCAAAGGTTATATACACAGTATATATATATACACATTACACACACACACACACATATATATATATATATATATATATATATATATATATACACACACACACACACGAGTGTGTATATATATGTATATATGTTTCTACCTTGTGGTGTACGGACGTTTTGTTTCCGCTCTGTGTAATATCGAAATAACTAGTGTTTATAAGTTCAGCGGTAAATGCTATCTTATACCAGTGTGTGTGTTAAACATCAGTGAATTCGCGATAATAATTTATTAACTGAAAGCCGGTGGCATATAGCGTGTACAAAGAAAAACAACATCAATTGAAACATAATTTGAAAATAACTGGAACGGAAAATCAGCCCCTGATATTTTTCCGTTAGGCGTATAGAGGGAAAGAAGGTCAGAGAAAATTTGAAAGAGCCATAAAACGGGGAGGTCAAGTTTTTGAGACAAAATTTGAGAAGCGAGAAGAAAAGAGGCAAAATAAGGAAAAAATAAAGAATAAAGGAATAAAGAATAATAAATAATAAAGAATAAAGAAAGAATAAAGAATAATAAAGAATAAATAAAGCATAAAGAATAATAAATAATAACGAATAAAGAAAGAATAAAGAATAAAGAATAATAAATAATAAAGAATAAAGAAAGAATAAAGGAAAGAATGGCAAAATATACGAAGACGTGTGTAAACTGCGGTAAATTCAGAAAGCTGAATAGAGTTGGATTATGTTTAGTGGAATGCGCTGCGCACCAGCTCTGCGATAGCAAATATGAAGTGGACCAGACCACGGGCTTAAAATACATCCTGTGCAATACCTTGAAACACTACGAATGCATGAACTTAGAAAAGACAAAATAATAGAATAAATAACAAAATCGTAGGCATTTATGGCTTCCTATGCATGAAATGCATGGAAAAAAAAAAAAAGAATATGGTACAAAGAGCAATGGAAATGGGCAATACATGTTTACCGACAGATGACAAGGAAACACCAGTAAACGCTGACACAAACGAACACGAGGCGCAGGACAACGCAATACAGGAAAGCACGCTACAGCAGGAACACGTGGCGCAGGACAACACAATACAGGAAAGCATCAGAAGATGACATACCCCCTGCCAAAAAGAGATATAACAGGAACACAAAAGAGAAAGAGAAAGATACCAGGAACACTAATGAAAACTCGCCGAAGACAAAAAAAAAACCTGAGTATGGAAGAAGTGGTGGCGGAACAGAAGAAAGCAATTGAATCACATAGGGCAAGTAAGGAGATTAAACGACGGGCCATATGCGAATACTATAAAACAGGGTCGTGCATATATGGAGCAAACTGCAGGTACAGTCACCCAAAAAAATGCTTCGATATGATGAGGAATGGAAGATGCAGATTGCAGATACGGACAAAACTGCCACTTTTTCCACCCTCCTATGTGCAGACAGTCACTGGCAGAGAGAAAATGCCTAAATATAGAGTGCCCATATTTTCACATAAAGGATACCCAAAGAAGAGAACGGGGAAGAACAGACCCTATCCGTATTAGAAGTAACAACAGGAGTAAGGAAACAAATTTTTTAGAGGAAAAGAGAACGATAAAAGCACAGCTTGCCCTGCTAACAAAAAAGGACAGGACTCTGCAGGTATATTCCCCACACCATTACATACATCACCCCTCTATCCAACACCACCCACCGATAATACAACAACCACAGTGGTATCAAGTGCCGCAACCCCAATTCTCCCAAATGCAAAAGCCAAACCAATAACACCAAACAGGAATCGACATCGACCTGGAAACGACCACTATATAGGAAACCTGAACACGGAAATTAGAAACCCAGTAAATGTTTTATACACAAATATTCAAGGTCTCTACACGGACCATGCAGGCTGCAAATTACAATACTTAGAGAACTTAGCTACCGAATCCAGCATAGATATTATATGCCTAACGGAAATACATTTGCGTAATTGCGAATAAGGCTGTGAAAATTGCATCGAGGATATTGAATTATCATTGCTAGACTACAACATACACAGAGCAGATAGAGTGGCTAGACGAGGGGGAGGGTGATGCATCTACGTGAAAAACACATACATATGTGAAGTGAAGGTAAACAAATCAAACAGCACAGTCGAAGTTATTATATTAGAAGTAAAAGAACTGAACCTAACCATTATGAACATCTACAGACCACCAAACACCACAAAAAGTGAATTCCAATTTGCTACAAATGAAATAGAAAACATTAAAATTACTTGAAACTACATCAACAAATATTCAAATTTTCGGAGATTTTAATTTCCTATTCATAACATGGAAGAAAAATGATGAAGTTATATATGTCGAGAAGTTTCATGGCAACATTACAAAAGACGATAGAACTCAAGCAACGATGCTATTAAATATTATGGAACCTTACGTCCTTACCCAGGAAAGCTGTGAAGCCAAGAGAAAAGAGAACGTTTCGGATTTAATCTTGACAAATAACAACGAGATAATAATAAATAAAAAAGTAACGCACACAAAGTTCTCCGACCATAACCTCATCGATATACTGTACAATTGAAGTTAGCACCCAGAGGTCCGAAAACGCATCCTAGAGAGTCAGAAGGAATATTTGAAGGCGTAAACATAAATTCAAAGAAAGTAAATTGGGAAAACGTAAATAAAGATTTAAAGGAAGTAAATTGGGAATTGCTACTTCACGAGAAGTCTCCACAAGAAATACTATGTATAATAGAGACTGAAACCAAACCTATAATACTGAAACATATTCCAGAGAGACAGGAAAGAAACGTAGCAAGCTCAAGAGGAAACTCAGGACACTATTCAGGCAACGAAGACAAACCGCAAAACATTTCCACAGACGCAGAACTGATGCAAAGATACTCAAACTAGAGAGAAAACTTGGCGAAATAGAAATGGATCGAAAACAAAAATTTATACATAAGACAAACGAGGAAGAAAACAAGGTAGCACAAAACATGAAAAAATAACCCAAAATACTTCTACACCTTTGCGAAAAGGAAAATGTAGTTTAAGAAGAGTATTGGTCCGTTAATAGACGGGGAGGCCGAATACACAAATGACCCGAAAGAAATAAGCGAACTGCCGAGAGAACAATTTAATTCTGTGTTTAGCACCCCTAAGTCTGAGATAGAAGTGGAAACCCTAGACGAATTTTTCGACATAGATACAAATCAACCAAGAACAAATTCCGGCACAAACCTATTAATGGATTTTGAGTTCACGGAAGGAGATGTAATTATGGCCTTATCACAGATGCGAGACAATTCAGCGCCAGGGCCAGACACATGGAGTGCCACGTTTCTGAAGAAATGTAAAGAGAGTATTGCCAAACCGCTATACTTACTATGAAGGAAATCACTCGACACAGGACAAATTCTACTCCCCTTAGAGAACACGAACATTCCCCCCCCCCCCCAATTTAAAGGTGGTAACAGAGCAATGCCCAAGAATAATTATCGGCCAGTGGCTTTCACCTCACATCTTATAAAGTGTTTTGAACGTATAATTAGAGGAAAAACTATCTCTACCAACAAGAAAAAGACTTATACAACCCAAATCAACACGGCTTCAGGGCTGGAAGATCATGCCTATCACAGCTACTAGACTACCAGGAGAAAATATTGGAAACATTGTGTCGAGGACAAAACATAGATACACTCGTAATATATACATACTTTGCAATAATAGCACACAAACTTAAGAATACAGGAATTACTGGAAAGCTAGGAAGATGGATATTTAATTTCTTGACGCAAAGAACACAAAGAGTGGTGGTAAACGGAGTTAAATCGGAAGTCTCGGAAGTCGTGAGCCCTCTCCCACAAGGGACAGTATTAACTCCCTTGCTGTCCATAATAATGATTGCAGATATTGATGCAGATATTAAGGACAGTATTGTATCATGTTTCGCAGATGACACAAAGATATGTAATGAAATATTGTACGAAGGTGACATAAGAAAATTACAAAGCGACATTGAAACATTATTCCACAAATGACCCGAAAGAAATAAGCGAACTGCCGAGAGAACAATTTAATTCTGTGTTTAGCACCCCTAAGTCTGAGATAGAAGTGGAAACCCTAGACGAATTTTTCGACATAGATACAAATCATCCAAGAACAAATTCCGGCACAAACCTATTAATGGATTTTGAGTTCACGGAAGGAGATGTAATTATGGCCTTATCACAGATGCGAGACAATTCAGCGCCAGGGCCAGACACATGGAGTGCCACGTTTCTGAAGAAATGTAAAGAGAGTATTGCCAAACCGCTATACTTACTATGAAGGAAATCACTCGACACAGGACAAATTCTACTCCCCTTTGAGAACACGAACATTCCCCCCCCCCCCCCCAATTTAAAGGTGGTAACAGAGCAATGCCCAAGAATAATTATCGGCCAGTGGCTTTCACCTCACATCTTATAAAGTGTTTTGAACGTATAATTAGAGGAAAAACTATCTCTACCAACAAGAAAAAGACTTATACAACCCAAATCAACACGGCTTCAGGGCTGGAAGATCATGCCTATCACAGCTACTAGACTACCAGGAGAAAATATTGGAAACATTGTGTCGAGGACAAAACATAGATACACTCGTAATATATACATACTTTGCAATAATAGCACACAAACTTAAGAATACAGGAATTACTGGAAAGCTAGGAAGATGGATATTTAATTTCTTGACGCAAAGAACACAAAGAGTGGTGGTAAACGGAGTTAAATCGGAAGTCTCGGAAGTCGTGAGCCCTCTCCCACAAGGGACAGTATTAACTCCCTTGCTGTCCATAATAATGATTGCAGATATTGATGCAGATATTAAGGACAGTATTGTATCATGTTTCGCAGATGACACAAAGATATGTAATGAAATATTGTACGAAGGTGACATAAGAAAATTACAAAGCGACATTGAAACATTATTCGAGTGGTCAGAACAACAATATGAAGTTCAGCGAAGAAAAATTCCAACTTCTAAGATATGGTAATAATAAGGAGCTGCAGAATAAAAGATACAAAACTCTGCAAGACAAACAGATAACAACACATCTACAAGTCAATGATCTGGGAGTAATAATGTCGTCGGATAAAGAATTCAGAGAGCACTACAATATCAAAATTACAACGGCTACAAAAATAATGGGAATCATCTGGAGGAGCTTCCGCAGCAGAAAAGCAAACATCATGCTCAAATTATGAAAGAGCCTAGTCCTACCAATAATTGAGTATTGCTTAGTACTCACAAGCCCATACAGAAAACGAGACATTGCGAACACTGAAGCTATACAAAGGACTTTTACGTCTAAGGTAGAAGAAACGGAAGGTGAAGACTACTGGTCTCGATTACAATCCCTGAAACTCTACTCTCTCGAAAGAAGGCGAGAGCGGTACACAATAATATACATCTGGAAAATACTTGAGGGCTTTGTCCCTAACCTTAGAAAGGAAATAGAAACAAACTGGAATGAGAGAAAAGGCAGATTTTGTACAGGCCCAGCTGCTGTGGGACAGGTGGCTATGAAAACGAGGATGGAAAATTTTCTCAGAATACGAGGCCCAAAACTTTTCAGTGCCGTACCGAGAGAAGTAAGGAATTTTCAGTACACCGACCTGAATAACTTCAAAAATTAGCTGGACAGATTCCTGTGCAAAGTCCCTGACCAACCATGCGTGGCTGGCTACGAGGGCAGGAGGAGATCAGACAGCAATTCCCTCCTTCACCAAATCCCGCAAATGAGGCGGGATGCTACAGAGGGGTTGACCGCAGGTCGATCCTGAACCGTCATTCGAACCAACAGAAAGTAACACAAAGTAAGTAATATATATAGTACTGTAAGCTATATATATATAATATATATATATATATTATATATGATGAATAAAACCACGAAGGAAAGGAAACACAAAAAGGTGCTCAAGCGCTTTCGTCTAATGACATCCTCAGGAACACTGAAGTACATAAAAGGTTACGGCCTATATATAGGTTACAGAAAGGAAAAAAAATAAATAAATAACATACATATACACAAACATACATACATATATATATATATATATATATACATACATATCTACACACATACATATATATATATATATATCCCCCTCCCCGCGGGCTGTCTTTCTGGGGTGGATCGCCCGCGGGCTCCTGCCTCCATGTGGCGAGGGGGGTCAGCCGCGGCTGGGGGCCCTGCCGGGTCCCCGCCCGGTTGCGAAGTGGACTTTTAGCATACCCTGCTATCCTACAGCCCCCTCTTTCCTGTCTTCCCCTCTTTACCCTCTTCCTTGCCCCCTCTGTTTTTTCTGCTTTCTCTGTTCACTTCGCGCGCCCCGTGGGCTGCCGGGGCTGGTCGCTGGGGGTCTCGCTCCCATGGCCGGGGCCGGACTAAGTTGGCTGGTAGGGTGCCCAGGCCTGGGACCCTGGGGGGCCTTGGTCTTTGCTGCCGGCGGGGGAGAACTTTCGACGCTGCAAGGGCCCCTTTTGAAACGGGGGTACCTACATGGGACGAGGCACCCATCCCCCGCCGGCGTGCGCTTGGTCCCCTTGGGCCCCGGGTAATCGGTTCCCCGCGGCCCCGGGCGCGAAACAACAATAAAAAATTTCTATGGAAACACTTACAAATCTAATGGACCTCGTTGACGACCCGGCTTGTGCATCTGACCTCCCTCTGACTACCTCTTTGGACCGTGGGTCTGGTAAGGGCAGTCGGCAGCCCTCGCCCACCCCGTCTGCTCTTCTTGCCGACACCTCCTCTCCCTCTCTTCCCCAGGCTCGTGGCGCCGCTGCCCGACCCCCGCCAGTAGCGGATGGACCTGCAGTGGACCCCCCGACCCCTGGATCCCCCCATATTCCACGTCCCGATAGGGACCCACCTGCTTTTTCGCCCTCAGGTGGGAGGCCCGCGGCCCCGGTCGCCTCCCACTCCGGTCGGGCCTCATCGCCCCCGGCCCCCTCGGCCCCTGGGGGACGTGGGACCCGACGTCGCCGTCCGCCTTTCTCGTCTTCTCGCCCCCTCGAAGTTCCGGTGGTGTTTGGCCAGACGGCTTCACTCGGCCTTAGGACGATGGACAAGTTCCTCGTCCTCCGCCCCTCCTCCTCCAAGCCCCTCCCCACTAACCACGAACGCCTCTTTCGAGCGATCCATGGGAAGACGGGGACGGCGCGTTTTGACCTTCGGCCTCAGAGGGATGGCTCCATTTTGATAAGGTCGCGTTCCTCTGCCGAAACCTCCTCTCTGCTCGCTATCCCCGATGTCCTGGGCTGCGGGATCACGGTGACTCCCCACCCCCGCCTCAATCAGTGCCAGGGCACGATCTACGCTGCTCGTCTTCTACCCATCCCGGTGGAGGACCTCCAGACTGACCTCGCCTCTTAGGGTGTGGTGAGAATATACCGTTTTCCCGACAGATCGCGATCCCCAGCCGTCCCTTCTCCTCGCCTTCTCCTTACTTTTGACTCACTGGTGCCCCACGTTTCGGTATTCTGGGGCTTTGGTGAGAGACGAGCATGCGAATTCTCGGTTCGGCCATACGTGCCAGATCCGACGCGCTGTTTTCAGTGCAATAGGTTTGGCCACGTGAGCAGTTCCTGCCGTCAGCCGGCCCCGTTGTGTGTCCGCTGCGGCGGCCCTCCCCACCCCTTGCCCTGTACTGCTCCGCCTTCCTGCACCAACTGTCATGGACCGCACCCTGCTTCATCCCGCTCTTGCCCGTCCTTCCTCTTTGAGAGGGAGGTTCGGGCCCTCTGTTCATCAGAATTTCTCAGCGCTCGGGAGGCGCGGGACCGGTTGCGTGGCCGCGAGGCCCGGCGTGGTACCTCGTACGCCGAGGCTCTCCGTCCCCGGCCGCCGCCGGCCCAGACCCCGTCCTCACCGGCGGTTCCCGACGCGCCTCCACTCACCGCGTCCGCTACTCCCTGTCTATCCTCTGCCGCCCAGCGGACTCCCGCCGCGGCTCCCTGTACTACCAGCGCGTCCCCACGTGCTCCCTCCGCGAACGCCGATGCTTCGTCGGCAACCCCCCTTGCCCCTTCTACGCCCTCTCCACCGGCGCTTTCGGCCACCCCCATTCCGGACCGTGACCCGCCGTCGCCCATGCGGGCCGCACGACGGAGGGGAACGGGCCGCAAGCGCCGCGCCAATAGTGACCCCGAAAGGTTCGAGGCCATAGGCCTCGCATCACCTTCCTCTCCCAAACACAAACGCCCCCTTCGCCCTACCATCCCGGTGTCCTCACCGTCCCCGCTGCGCAACCGTTATGGACGCTCCCCCCTGGGGTCCCCGACGACCCTCGTGGTGGGGGCGGAGATACATCCCTCACCGGTTCGGTCGATGGACCCACGGGAGTGGGAACTCGCCCGCCTGGTCGGCGTGGATGGGATGAGCACGCCCCCGCGCGTGACCTACCCCACCTCTCTCCATGACCTGCCTATGCATCCGGGTGAGGTATCCTTTTCCACTCCCCCTTGTAGTCCAGCCTCCCCTGCACCTCCGGTGAAGGGAGGGGCCTTCTGGATACCCCTCACATCCCCTTCTCTGCATCGCTCTCCCCCGGGCGTCCGGGTGACTCCTCTTCAGGAGGATTTGCCGGCGTCAGTTTCCACATCGCCCCCCCGTCGGGGTGACCCTCGCCTTCGCCCACGTTCGGCGTCCCCCGTTGGGCCCCAGGGCTTTCCAATCCCCTTGTTAATCTCGGGCCGCCCGATCGGCCCACCCACCCCATAACCATCCGTTTCGCAGACTTTCCTACCCCTCCATATACTTCGCTCCTGCAGTGGAACATCCGCGGGCTCCTGGTAGGCCTCGAGAGTCTCTCTTCTCTCCTGGCCTCCAGGTGTCCGGCGTGTTTCTGTCTTCAGGAGACGATACTGGGCTCCCGTTCCCTCCCTCGAGTGTCCGGCTACTGCGGGCTCCCTTCCCCGCCTCTCGATGGGGCGGGTAGGGGGGGCTCCGCGGTCTTCGTGCACCGCTCCGTCCCTTTCCGCCCCCTCCCGCTCCGTACTGTCTTGCAAGCTGTGGCCGTGCGCCTTTCTTTGTGGCGTCAGCTCACGGTCTGCTCTCTTTACCTCTCCCCTAACGTACGCCCTCCACCCGATTCTCTCCGTGACCTAATTCTGCAGCTTCCCCGCCCTTTCCTCTTTTCGGGGACTTCAACAGTCGGGACCCGGCCTGGGGGGACGTTTGCTCCACCTTTCTCTCCGGACCCTTCTCTCCCTTATGGACGAGCTAGAGTTCACCTTTCTGAACGATGGCTCCCCAACCTGCCTCCACTCGGCCCATGACAGTTTCACCTGTATTGATCTTTCCCTGGTTTCCCTCGATATCGTGACGGAGTTCACCTGGGAGGTCCTGCCGGATTCTTCCGGCAGTGACCATTTCCCTGTGTGTCTTACCCCAACCCGTCTCCTCCCCCCCACCTCTTTCCGCCCGCGCTGGCTGTTCGCCCGAGCGAAATGGGCCTCATACACGAGGTGCACGGCGATCTCGCCGTCCATTCCTGCCTTTCCCTCCGTTAGTGAGGCCCTCGCCTTTCTTGAAAGCAAGATCCTCTCGGCTGCCACCAGTTGCATCCCCCGTACCTCAGGCTCCCCCAGGCCGCGCAGCGTCCCATGGTGGACCCCATAGTGCTCCCGTGCCGTTCAGGAGCGGCGCCGTGCTGGCCGTCGCTTCTACCGGACCCGCCAGCCGGAGCATAAGATGGCGTTTCAGCGCCTGAAGGCAGTGGCCCGTCGGGTCTTGAAACTAGCCCGGCGTACCTCCTGGCGGAGTTACGTGTCCGGGATCTCCTCCTCGACCGCCCCCTCGACTGTTTGGCGCAAGGTGCGTAGCTTTGAGGGGACCCGTGTCCCCCCTCGACCCCCGGTGCTTCGGGTCGGGGACGACGAGTTCGTGTCCGATCCGGAGGCCGTCGCGAACGCACTCGCGGCGCACTTCGCAGCCATCTCCAGTTCCGATTCCCCCCACTGCCGCCGCGACCCACCGGAATTTCCACCTCATAGCGATGACTCCTATAATCACCTCTTCCACATGACAGAGCTTCGGGAGGCCCTCCGCCCCCGACGCTCCTCCGCCCCCGGCCCCGATAATATCCCCTATGACTTGTTACGGCACCTCCACCCCTCTGCTCTCAGCTTTCTACTGGACCTCTATAACCGGATTTGGTTGGAGGGTTCATTTCCGGACCGATGGCGTGAGTCCATCGTCGTCCCCATCCCGAAGCCCGATAAAGACCCCTCACTCCCGTCGAACTATCGCCCCATTTCCCTAACATGCTGTGCCTGCAAGGTGATGGAGGCGATGGTCGCCTCGCGGCTGTCCTTTACCCTGGAGGCGAGTGACCAGTACCCTGCTACCCAGGCTGGTTTCCGGCGCTTCCGGTCTACCACCGACCCCCTCCTCCTCCTTAGCCATGACGTGCAGGAGGCTTTCTCCCGGCGTCAATTTGTACTCGCCGTCTTTTTCGACCTCCAGAAGGCCTACGATACTACCCGGCGGAGCGCGGTCTTCGACTGCTTACGCTCCCTGGGTTTCGTAAGCTTTCTCCCTTCCTTTATTTATAACTTCTTGTCCGCCCGTTCTTTCCGCGTCCGCATCGGTTCTGCCCTCTCTGACCGCTTTCCGTTGGAGGAGGGTGTCCCTCAGGGTAGTGTCCTTAGCGTCTTGTGTTTCTCACTCGTGATGAACACAGTCGCTACGGTCCTGCCTACATCCGTTCGTAGCTCCCTCTATGCCGATGACCTGGCTATCTATTGCTGTGGCCGCCTCCCGCCTTTGGCTGAACGTCGGCTCCAGCTAGCCATCAACGCGGTGGTTCGCTGGGCGTCCTCGGTTGGCTATGCTTTCTCACCCTCTAAGTCTTCCAGTATGCTTTTCCGTCCTCGGCGCCTCCGTCTGTCGCATACCTTCGCCCTTACCCTTGCCGGCACTCCTCTTCCCCTCGTCCCATCCGTTAGATTCCTGGGTATGACCCTCGACGGATTTTTCGGTTGGGTTCCACACCTTAGGCGGTTGCGGCAAACATCTCGCCGCACCTTCTCCCTTTTGGGTCATCTGTCCCACACGACCTGGGGGCGGACAGGCGTACTCTGCTGCGCCTGTACACCTCCCTGGTGCAATCCCGTGTCGACTACGGCTGTGTGGTCTACAGCTCCGCCTCCTCTCCGGCACTCCGTATGCTGGATACTCTTCTCCACCGTGGCCTTCGCCTGGCGTCGGGTGCCTTCCGCTCGTCCCCTGTTGCTAGTCTTCAGGTGGACTGTGGACACCCCCCCTGCCCCTTCGCCGGGGCCTTCTCATGGCGAAGTGTTACCTTCGCATCTGCCGCCTTCCGATGTCCCTATTCTTCTCCGCGATCTCCCAGGCGCTACCCCGGCCTGACACGTGGCATTTCGCTGCCTCTCTGGCCGAGATTTTCTCGTCCCTGGGGATCCCCCCACCCTCTATTCTGCCGTTCTCCTTCGATCTGTCGCCCCCCTGGCGGACCACCCCTATCTGCCGTTGCCAGGCGCTCCGTGGCCTGCGTAAGGAGTCTCTTCCTGCCGTCCTCCGGTCTTCTTTTCTGGCCCATCTTCCCGTCCATTCGAACGACGTTCCCGTCTACACCGACGGCTCGCGCTCCCCTGCAGGTGTCGCGGCCGCCGTCTTCTCTCCGTCATTGTCACCTACCTCCCGGGTATCCCCCTGCCGGTTCAGGCCTCCATCTTTTCCGCGGAGCTCTTTGCCCTTCTGGAAGCCCTCCGTCTGGTATCGGGTTGTTAGCGGTCCTCCTGTACCATTTTTTCGGACTCGCTGAGCGCCCTTCAGCGCTCGAGCGCTATGATTCCCCGGACCCCCCTCGTACGCCTTATTCAACAGGAGTACCATGTCCTGCACACCGTTCACCGGATCCGGGTCACCTTCTGCTGGGTTCCCGCCCATGTTGGTGTTTCCGGTAATGAGGCGGCAGACCGCATAGCCCGGTCCGCCGCCTCGCTGCCTCCCCTCCCCCCCCGCCCGCTCCCCTTCTCAGACTATGTGCAGGTCTTTCGTTCCTTTTACGACCGCATGTGGCAACAGTCCTGGGACGATGCCACCGGAAATAAACTCTGGTCCATCCGCCCCCGTCTGTCATATTGGGTGTCCTCTTTCCACCGCTCCAGACACAAAGAGGTCGTCCTTGCGCGGCTTCGCATCGGCCATACGCGCCTCACGCACGGCTATCTTATGTTCCGGCAGGAGGCTCCTCGTTGCGCCTCCTGCCAGTCGCCTCACCGTCTCTCACATCCTTGTGGAATGCCCCACCCTGTCGTCAGTACGTCGTCGCGCCTTCCCGTTCCTTTCTGATTTCCCCCCCCCCCAACGTTTACGCCTTATGCTCGCTGAGAGCCCTCTCTTCTCGCTTGACCGTCTTTTCCTCTTCCTCTCCCAATCTCGCATCCTATCTGAGCTTTAGGTGACTTCTCACCTGTAGTCCGCTGTTCTCCCTTTTCTAGTGCCTTTTCTCCGTCTCCGTTTCTCTTTCTCGTATTCCGCCTCGCCATGATATCCGCTACCATATAGCGGGAAGTGGCGGTAAACGCCCCAATACAAAAAAAAAATATATATATATTATATATATATATATTATATATATATATATATATATATATATATATATATTATATATGCAATAAACGGAGAAGTAAAAATAAAAATTAAAAATTAAAGATTAGAGGATTAACAAAGAGGCATACAGATTTGTAAGGAAAAATATCGATTTTTAGCACAAGATCAAATGAATTAAAAATACAAATTTATACTGGAAATCTACCCGGGTTTTAACGCTGCCTTTTAGATTCAAGTTTCGATATATATAAAAATAAAATGAAGATTAAAAGTTAATAAAGTAGCGTACAAGTTTACCAAAGATTTAGCGTCCTCCCCTTTTTATCTAAATTTGTTTTGAAGGAATTCAAAACAACAGGATCGAGTTGAAAAAGACCTTTGCTTATGTTGAAGTTATTTGAAAGTTGGATAATGGCAGACTCAAGAATATTTCTATTGACAATGTTGCTAGAATGAAATAAAACTGAAGCATTATTCCAATCAATACAGTGGGATAACTCTGACAAATGGACAAAAAGAGCACTGGACAACTGTCCTGTTCTAACGGAATATTGATGCTGTTTTATACGTGTGTGCAAATCCTTTCCCGTCTGACCTATGTAAAAGGAATCACATTGTTTACACCTTTTTGTGTTTCCTTTCCTTCGTGGTTTTATTCATCATAAATATTTTTCACGTGTTACTTTCGTGAAATAATTTTCATATATATATATATATATATATATATATATATATATATATATAATCATTATGTAGACGTTACAATGAAATTGGTTACTATTAAAGGTCAAGTCGCTTATTTGAATGATTCTTGGATGCTTTAATTAAAATAAACCGTTTGGAAAAAGAACAGATCACAGTCGTCCATCTTATAAAATTTATTCGGTATATATTTATATCAAACTTATGTAAGTATGGAGGAGTGTTTTCAGTAAAAATATTCATATGATTCACTTAAATTCAGCATCTGCTTCTGCTGTACTTGATATATATATATATATATATATATATATATACACACACATATTAGTGATGTAGCGGATGTCATTTTTTTCACATCCGCGGATGCGGATGCGGATGAGGATGTTTGATTTCAACATCCGCGGATGCGGATGCGGATGTCTACATTTTCGTTATTTTTAGGATATATTCGAGATTTGTTGTGTTTAACGTATATAATAAGTTATTATATAGAGAGAGCTGTAGCTATAATGTAGTATAATTGATTAATTGTACAATAATTGCTGTACTTTTCTCTGAACATATAAAATAATATCAAGCATCTAACTAATATAGAAATCAATTAGTGAATTCGTCTGCAAATAAATTCGTTATATTTTGTTGAGTTTCAGCCACAATTAGAAACCATAATTGTGTTACCAGGATGCGGGACGTGAACCCAACTCAAATGCACCCCACCGACCTCTTTCCCCAACCTCCACCCTTATAGAAAGAGATCTTTAATTAGCTTGATAACTATTTATATTAAGTTTAAAGTTTTATTAGGCATATTTATAAATGAGTAATTAAAATAAAGTAAACTAAGATGTTCATCGTTTAATGTTCAAACTTAATTATAGGAAGGTTATGCTTAAGGAACATTAATTTTTCTGCCTTTTCTGCTGCCAGTCTGTTTCTCTTTTCATCATATATTAATCCAGCACTGCTAAATAATCTCTCGCTTGGTACGTTTGTTGGAGGACAGGCTAAATGTTTCCTTGCAAGTTTACTCAAGTATGGATAGATATTCTGCGTATTTTTCCACCAACTAATAGGATTGTCACATGCAGCCAGGCGTTTTTCTTGGTGATAGCTCTCGATCATTTTTACTACATCTTTTGACATCGCGTAGGTCGCGTCATTGCTGCTTGACTCAAGAAACTGAGAAACAGATTCTGTGATAGATTTGCTCGTTGAAGGTGTTGGTTCTGTCACTGAAACTTTTATTCTTTTGGTGGGTGGCGAAGCGACAGATTCAAGAGATTGAAGCTGTTCAACTGCTTTGCCAAGTGATGATTTAACTCGTTCTAATGTACTAGGTGAAAATAACTTAGCTTTGTAACGTGGATCTAAGTAGGTTGCAAGAGAGTAACTTCATACAAGAACAGCCTCTCGTCTTGTCGCTTGCATCACTTTTGCGCACAATGAACTAGTTCTATTAATATAGTAGAATTTGATAATTTCCGCTTATTAATGACATTTTATCTCAACGGTCCACATCCGCACGACATCCGCAGTCCAAAGTGCGGATGCGGGTGCGGATGCGGATGCGAGAAAATATGCGGATGTTCCGCGGATGCGGATGCGGATGTGACCTACATCACTAATACATATATACATATATATACTATATATATATATATATACATATATACATATATACACATATATACATATATACACACACACATATATATATATATATATATATATATATAGTTAACTGTATGAATAACTGAATGTATATATACATACATATCTACACACACATATATATATATATATATATATATATAATATATATATATGCAATAAACGGAGAAGTAAAAATAAAAATTAAAAATTAAAGATTAGAGGATTAACAAAGAGGCATACAGATTTGTAAGGAAAAATATCGATTTTTAGCACAAGATCAAATGAATTAAAAATACAAATTTATACTGGAAATCTACCCGGGTTTTAACACTTTGCCTTTTAGAGTCAAGTTTCGATATATATAAAAATAAAATGAAGATTAAAAGTTAATAAAGTAGCGTACAAGTTTACCAAAGATTTAGCGTCCTCCCCTTTTTATCTAAATTTGTTTTGAAGGAATTCAAAACAACAGGATCGAGTTGAAAAAGACCTTTGCTTATGTTGAAGTTATTTGAAAGTTGGATAATGGCAGACTCAAGAATATTTCTATTGACAATGTTGCTAGAATGAAATAAAACTGAAGCATTATTCCAATCAATACAGTGGGATAACTCTGACAAATGGACAAAAAGAGCACTGGACAACTGTCCTGTTCTAACGGAATATTGATGCTGTTTTATACGTGTGTGCAAATCCTTTCCCGTCTGACCTATGTAAAAGGAATCACATTGTTTACACCTTTTTGTGTTTCCTTTCCTTCGTGGTTTTATTCATCATAAATATTTTTCACGTGTTACTTTCGTGAAATAATTTTCATATATATATATATATATATATATTATATATATATATAATCATTATGTAGACGTTACAATGAAATTGGTTACTATTAAAGGTCAAGTCGCTTATTTGAATGATTCTTGGATGCTTTAATTAAAATAAACCGTTTGGAAAAAGAACAGATCACAGTCGTCCATCTTATAAAATTTATTCGGTATATATTTATATCAAACTTATGTAAGTATGGAGGAGTGTTTTCAGTAAAAATATTCATATGATTCACTTAAATTCAGCATCTGCTTCTGCTGTACTTGATATATAATATATTATATATAATATTATATATATACACACACATATTAGTGATGTAGCGGATGTCATTTTTTTTCACATCCGCGGATGTGGATGCGGATGAGGATGTTTGATTTCAACATCCGCGGATGCGGATGCGGATGTCTACATTTTCGTTATTTTTTAGGATATATTCGAGATTTGTTGTGTTTAACGTATATAATAAGTTATTATATAGAGAGAGCTGTAGCTATAATGTAGTATAATTGATTAATTGTACAATAATTGCTGTACTTTTCTCTGAACATATAAAATAATATCAAGCATCTAACTAATATAGAAATCAATTAGTGAATTCGTCTGCAAATAAATTCGTTATATTTTGTTGAGTTTCAGCCACAATTAGAAACCATAATTGTGTTACCAGGATGCGGGACGTGAACCCAACTCAAATGCACCCCACCGACCTCTTTCCCCAACCTCCACCCTTATAGAAAGAGATCTTTAATTAGCTTGATAACTATTTATATTAAGTTTAAAGTTTTATTAGGCATATTTATAAATGAGTAATTAAAATAAAGTAAACTAAGATGTTCATCGTTTAATGTTCAAACTTAATTATAGGAAGGTTATGCTTAAGGAACATTAATTTTTCTGCCTTTTCTGCTGCCAGTCTGTTTCTCTTTTCATCATATATTAATCCAGCACTGCTAAATAATCTCTCGCTTGGTACGTTTGTTGGAGGACAGGCTAAATGTTTCCTTGCAAGTTTACTCAAGTATGGATAGATATTCTGCGTATTTTTCCACCAACTAATAGGATTGTCACATGCAGCCAGGCGTTTTTCTTGGTGATAGCTCTCGATCATTTTTACTACATCTTTTGACATCGCGTAGGTCGCGTCATTGCTGCTTGACTCAAGAAACTGAGAAACAGATTCTGTGATAGATTTGCTCGTTGAAGGTGTTGGTTCTGTCACTGAAACTTTTATTCTTTTGGTGGGTGGCGAAGCGACAGATTCAAGAGATTGAAGCTCTTCAACTGCTTTGCCAAGTGATGATTTAACTCGTTCTAATGTACTAGGTGAAAATAACTTAGCTTTGTAACGTGGATCTAAGTAGGTTGCAAGAGAGTAACTTCATACAAGAACAGCCTCTCGTCTTGTCGCTTGCATCACTTTTGCGCACAATGAACTAGTTCTATTAATATAGTAGAATTTGATAATTTCCGCTTATTAATGACATTTTATCTCAACGGTCCACATCCGCACGACATCCGCAGTCCAAAGTGCGGATGCGGGTGCGGATGCGGATGCGAGAAAATATGCGGATGTTCCGCGGATGCGGATGCGGATGTGACCTACATCACTAATACATATATACATATATATACATATATATATATATATATACTATATACATATATACACATATATACATATATACACACACACATATATATAATATATTATATATATATATATATAGTTAACTGTATGAATAACTGAATGTATATATACATACATATCTACACACACATATATATATATATATATATATATATATATATATATATGCAATAAACGGAGAAGTAAAAATAAAAATTAAAAATTAAAGATTAGAGGATTAACAAAGAGGCATACAGATTTGTAAGGAAAAATATCGATTTTTAGCACAAGATCAAATGAATTAAAAATACAAATTTATACTGGAAATCTACCCGGGTTTTAACACTTTGCCTTTTAGAGTCAAGTTTCGATATATATAAAAATAAAATGAAGATTAAAAGTTAATAAAGTAGCGTACAAGTTTACCAAAGATTTAGCGTCCTCCCCTTTTTATCTAAATTTGTTTTGAAGGAATTCAAAACAACAGGATCGAGTTGAAAAAGACCTTTGCTTATGTTGAAGTTATTTGAAAGTTGGATAATGGCAGACTCAAGAATATTTCTATTGACAATGTTGCTAGAATGAAATAAAACTGAAGCATTATTCCAATCAATACAGTGGGATAACTCTGACAAATGGACAAAAAGAGCACTGGACAACTGTCCTGTTCTAACGGAATATTGATGCTGTTTTATACGTGTGTGCAAATCCTTTCCCGTCTGACCTATGTAAAAGGAATCACATTGTTTACACCTTTTTGTGTTTCCTTTCCTTCGTGGTTTTATTCATCATAAATATTTTTCAAATAATTTTCATATATATATATATATATATATATATATATATATATATATATAATATATATAATATATATATATACATATATACACATATATATACATATATACACACTATATATATATATATATATATATAGTTAACTGTATGAATAACTGAATGTCTTTCAAATTAAAGTTTGCAAACGTAATTACATAACACACAAGAGTAGAATTAATCCATACACCAAACCATTAAAAAGGATAAAATTAAGAAATTTCTTTAAACAAGCGGGAGTTTAAACTTTTACCTACAATTGTGCAGCACTTCTGTATTCCATTTTTTCCCTAAAAATTTTGTGGTCTACTTTTAGTATGTTTAGAGTCTACTTCAACGACTTAACGACTTCTAAACATAAAATGTGGAAAAAAATATATATAGTATGTAAAACAAAAGTATAAAATTTAAAAGCCAAAATTATTTCAAAAAGAAGAAAATTATGTCACATCAAAAGATCCTCTTTTAGCGTATATATATATATATCCCCGAGATGCTCAGCTTCGCAAATGTTTGCTACCGCAATGTTCCGAGCTTCCCGGAGGTAACAAGACGCGCTCACTACAGTCTAATGCAAAGAATTAAAAAATCAACCAACCCGATTATCCAAGCTGTCCATGAGTCCTGCCATTTGTCTTCTAAGCTATGGAATTCATGGTACAAAAACGTATGTCTGTAGTTCCACTTAACTTCGACATTACTGTATTATTTCTAATTTATTTGTAACTATTTCTATCATTAGTATGTGAACTGTCATTGTATTATTAATATGTGTCATATGGACTATAGTGTGCCAATAAACCTTTTCATTTTCATTTTCATATATATATTATATAGGGTGGTGTATCGGGGCCAAAAAAAGTAACGCGATACGATGCTCGATACATTGGCAAAAGTGTATCTCGTTACGATACGATACAATACATATATATATATATATATATATATATATATATAAAATATATATAATGTACAGGGTGTCCGAGAATTATCTGTACAATTTTTGGCTGTTATTAAAAGTCAACCATGAAGTGTAGAAATTCCAGTGTTGTCCCATTTTACAGAGAATATCATTAAGTTTTTTCTGATACCAAGTTTTGACAAGTTTTTTAGAAATTCCAGTGTGTCCCGAAAATTATCTGTACAATTTCATCTTTTAATAAAATTCTTGATAACACACGTAAAATTCTTAAACAAGATTATTTAGAATCTGTATTTTCAAAAGTTTCTTTTATTAAAGTAACGTTGTTACAAACATTCGATATGTGCACCATCAGTGATTCGCAAAACATCCAATCGATAATCCAATGTTGCCATGTACGCTGCAGCATATCCACATCAATTCGCTCAATAGCAGCTGTGATTCTTGCTTTTAAATCATCAATGTCTGTCACCCGCGTATTGTACACAAGATCTTTGACGAATCCCCAAAGAAAGAAATCACAGGTGTGATGTCGGGAGATCTAGCCGGCCAATGAATTGCACCTCCACGGCCAATCCACCTGTTCGGGAATGTCTCATTCAGGACTTACGGACGATCAAGGCCCAATGTGGCGGTGCGCCATCTTGCTGAAAAATGATGCGTGGATGCAGTGCTTCCAATTGCGGATAGACAAAGTGTTGCAACATGTCCAGGTAGGTATTGGAGGTCACTGTTGATTCACCGAAGAAAAATGGTCCAATCACGCGATCATGTAACAGGCCACACCACACATTAACTTTAGGACTGTCTCTGATGTGCTCTTCTATGCAATGTGGATTTTGTGACCCCCATATGCGCACATTTTGTTTGTTTACCTTGCCTGAAACATGAAAAGTTGCCTCGTCCGAAAACATGATTCTTGCCAAGAACGCATTGTCCTGGTCGACTCTGTCAAGCAGAGTCATTGCAAATTCCTTACGGGAGACCTTATCTTCTTGCGTAATCTGTTGCAAGATTTGCAACTTGTAAGGATGCAACTTCAAACGTTTACGCAAGACATCATGCACTGTTGAACGAGGTATCTGTAACTCTCGTGATGCAATTCTTGTCGACTTGCGTGGACTACGAACAAAAGCCTCTCGAATGCGCTCGACATTTTCAAAAGACGTTCGAGGCCGCCCTGCTCCTTTCTTATGCTCTACACTTCCAGTTTCCTTAAACATTTTATACCAAGCTCGTATGGTTACTCTTGATGGAGGGTTTCTGTTGTAATTAGTTCTAAACCTTCGTTGAACTTGTGTATCTGATTTTGTTTCGATAAACCATTCAACACACTGTGCTTTCTCCTGTGGATTCATTAAGGATGAGGGGTGTGTATGAATATCTGAAAAAGAAAAAACTTGTCAAAACTTGCTATCAGAAAAAACTTAATGAGTTTCTCTGTAAAATGGGACAACACTGGAATTTCTACACTTCATGGTTGACTTTTAATAACAGCCAAAAATTGTACAGATAATTCTCGGACACCCTGTATATATATATATATATATATATATATATATATATATATATATCGTAAAGAACGACGCTTGTATACGAGAATATTCCGCGCAAGATGAGGAGAGAGAACGAAACAAATGAAAAAATGAGGTAACCACCCGGGAATCGAACCCGGGATCTTCCGATTGCCGGTCAGATATGATAACCATTACACCACGGGCCTCACTCGAACAAATGCCGTAATTCTCCTACATACGCGCAGAAACCAATGCCCCAAGGGGGCACCTCCTGCATGCCGTAACATTATATACATTTTAACTGCAAACACGCAGTATAATTAACGTAAAGAACGACGCTTGTATAGGAGAATATCCCGCGCAAGATGAGGAGAGAGAACGAAACAAATGAAAAATGAGGTAACCACCCGGGAATCGAACCCGGGATCTTCCGATTGCCGGTCAGATATGATAACCATTACACCACGGGCCTCACTCGAACAAATGCCGTAATTATCCTACATACGCGCAGAAACCAATGCCCCAAGGGGGCACCTCCCGCATGCCGTAACATTATATACATTTTAACTGCAAACACGCAGTATAATTAACGTAAAGAACGACGCTTGTATAGGAGAATATCCCGCGCAAGATGAGGAGAGAGAACGAAACAAATGAAAAAATGAGGTAACCACCTGGGAATCGAACCCGGGATCTTCCGATTGCCGGTCAGATATGATAACCATTACACCACGGGCCTCACTCGAACAAATGCCGTAATTATCCTACATACGCGCAGAAACCAATGCTTCAAGGGGGCACCTCCCGCATGCCGTAACATTATATACATTTTAACTGCAAACACGCAGTATAATTAACGTAAAGAACGACGCTTGTATAGGAGAATATTCCGCGCAAGATGAGGAGAGAGAACGTTAATTATACTGCGTGTTTGCAGTTAAAATGTATATAATGTTACGGCATGCGGGAGGTGCCCCCTTGGGGCATTGGTTTCTGCGCGTATGTAGGAGAATTACGGCATTTGTTCGAGTGAGGCCCGTGGTGTAATGGTTATCATATTTGACCGGCAATCGGAAGATCCCGGGTTCGATTCCAGGGTGGTTACCTCTTTTTCATTTGTTTCGTTCTCTCTCCTCATCTTGCGCGGAATATTCTCCAATACAAGCGTCGTTCTTTACGTTAATTATACTGCGTGTTTGCAGTTAAAATGTATATATGTTACGGCATGCGGGAGGTGCCCCCTTGGGGCATTGGTTTCTGCGCGTATGTAGGAGAATTATGGCATTTGTTCGAGTGAGGCCCGTGGTGTAATGGTTATCATATCTGACCGACAATCGGAAGATCCCGGGTTCGATTCCCGGGTGGTTACCTCATTTTTTCATTTGTTTCGTTCTCTCTCCTCATCTTGCGCGGAATATTCTCCTATACAAGCGTCGTTCTTTACGTTAATTATACTGCGTGTTTGCAGTTAAAATGTATATATATATATATATATATATATTATATATATATATTATATATATTATGAAACAACTGAATTACTTTATATTTTTATTGAATTTTACAAACAGAGACTTCTCAAACAATTCAGCAGATATTCTGTTTCACTTTGAAGGAAAGAGATCTCTAGCTCTGCTAAAAAGTCTCTCAACCGGAGTGCTTGATGGCAGTGTAATGGGATTGGGGGGTGGGGAGGGGAGAAGATGGAGAGGGGCGGGGAAAGATCATTCACTGGGTCTATGATAAAGTATCGCGTTACTGACACTTATTTGTATCTTTCGAGACGATACAAATAATAAAAAATGTATCGCGATACGATACAAGATACAGAAAATGTATTGCGATACAGGATCGCGATATTTGTATCGCGATACTACGCCACCCTGTATATATAGTGGCCTGTTGACGGTAGTCCCACTATAATAAAGTAATTGAATAAAAATTGAAATGTTTACAGGGTCACTATTTTGGTCTTTCGACCAAGTAAACAATATTTAGTAAAGGAGACAGAAAGAACTTTGTAGGTTTAGTTTAATTAGAAAAATAAATGAATTATTTGTTCACAGCGATTAACAGTTATATGGAATTGTGCAATATTATAATGAATGATTATCACTGGTCAACAAATTTTGACTTTTTTTGGATAACATGTACGAAATAATCTGTTTTTACTAAATCGGGTAAGCTGATCACAAAAATGACAGTCAAAAAGATGTAGCAGGCACAGTTTTTTGTTATCCTGGATTCTTTTATTTGTATGCAAAACATATTTACGTACAGTTGCCCACATATGTAATGTTCCTCGTCTCACAGACGACTCCGTACAAGTGGCAACGCCGCAGTGAAAGGGGGAAAGGTGGGGTGGAGGGGGGACAACAGAGTTCAACAACATATAACACAGACATATACTGTATATCTAAAGGACAATTGAATGTGCAGTCATTGACATACAGGTAATTATAATGTAATGTCTGTGTTCATAAAGATAAACAATTAATATGATCGTGAACAGCATTGAACTCCATGTAGTTTAGTAGTCTTATACGGTAACTAGCGGAGCGACCCGGCCTTGGCCGGGTGGAAGTAGAACGCTATATATATATATATATATATATAATACACACACACACACACACACTGCATATATATATATATATATATATATATATATATATATATATATATGCCCGGTTAGGTTAATTGAATGCCCGGCTAGGTCAACTGAATGCCCGATTAGAGTAATTGAATGCCCGGTTAGGTTAATTGAATCCTCGGTTAGGTTAATTATATGCCCTTGACGATTGGTTAAGTTAAGTTGTGATATTTTCGTTAGTTTCAACGAAAACATCACGACTTAACCTAACCAATCGTCAAGGGCGTACAGTTAACCTAACTGGGCATTCAATAATTTTACCGGAGGTTTCGATATATATATTAAATTAGTAAGTATGTAAGTATATATAAATATATATATATATACTAGAGCTCCGCCCATTTTATGACGTGTCTATGATAGCGTTCCGACCATTTTATGTCACTATCTTTTATGACGTGCCTATGATAGCGCTCCGCCCATTTTATGTCACTATCTTTTATGACGTGTCTATGATGTCACTATCTTTCAACCAATCCGGAATACAGAGGCCTCCAGCGGCCTCAGATGATCTTAGAGGCCGACGCCACATAGCATATGTTCTTCTCCGGCCTCAGTTACCCCAATACCCCAAGTCTCATCCAAATCTGACCAGTGGTTTGCATGGCCGTAACTACCTATGAGGTCACCGAGGTCCGGACCTCGGTAATTATTTCCTAAAAAAAAAAAGAGACTGAACCGTTCTCCGTGTATGAAACGCATATTACCGCTTTTCTTTTGAAAAGAGGGAGCGTCGAGCGTTTTGTGTTTAGTGTATAGTAGGGTGCCACATAAAAATCATTTTTTGATATTTAGGACAGCCCTTTGTGGGATTGTTAGGTTGGGTGAAAAAGCCCTGAATATGAAATTTTAGCCAAATTGAAGGATATTTAGGGGTTCCGCATCGACCATCTCTGGCGTACCACGTGTCAGAAGTAATGAGTTTCTCCAAGAAATTGCTCCAGCTCCAAGGGGTAAAGTAACATGTACAATGTCAATATAAATGCTATCATATACCATGGCGTAGAGGACAGTCACAGCTATATTTCCATAGCATTAAGTTTATTCCATCTCCAATATTTTTTTTTATATTAATATTTTTGTCGCGGTTCAAAAGTTTTTTTTCAAAGTTTCACCTTAATACGTTTATGCTTTGTAATCCAAACCACACCAACCGGCAACCAGCTTATAACAACACAATACGCAACTAGCAAACAGTGCAAACACCTTAACAATATTGTTCAACATTATTTCATAATTAATTGGAATAAACTTGTCCCACCATGCCTGGGTAGCAGGATACTATTCTCTGTGTGTAATGTTATTAATAATACAAAATCTTTAAATCAATTTCAATTTTATTGCAACAAAACAACTTAATATTATTAAAAAAAAAACATTTTATTCCGTATTAATCATAGTAATATACTGAGCCAACTGGCCATATAAATCAAAATAATAACTAAGAAATAAAGTATATACGATTATACATTGTTATACAGGATTAATAGGAGTAACACCCTACAAAAATGAAGCAAATTCAAATATACCATAAAGTACTCCCAAACCCGTTAAGGATTTCCGCTGCGGGCGCTCGGGTGCTCTTTGCGGTGCTTCTCAACGACTTGCATCAAGTACTGCCGTTGCTCCTCGTCCTTGGTGAGTGCGAGATTGTAGTTCTGCATCAGCGCGACCCCTCGCTCCGCCCGGACATTGACAACGCTCAACGTAGAGACACGGCGTTTCCCCGCCAGGTAGGACGCATTGTTCGACCAGGTAGCCGGCTCCAACTCTAGGAAAGAAGTATTGATCGCGAGCCGCTCGAAAAGAAGCGTGCTGGATGTCGTGCAAAAGTCTGCGACTGTCTTTCGCTCGAGCTCCTCCGGGCAGACGTCCAGGGCAATGCGCTTGGGTGGCTCCTTGGTGCCCTCGACATCCTTGATGGCCGTCGCAATTCGACTCTTCTCCTCCAGCGGAGTGTCGTCATCGAAGAGAGCGAGGGCGGCCAGGTGTTCACTCAGGTACCAGAGATGTCGTCGAAACACAGGGGAGGTAGCCTTGGACACGTCCTTGTCCACCTTGTCGTAGTCAACCAGCGCCTTGAGCATCGCCAGGTCAGTTCGAGGGGCAGCGGCGGGAGGGGCGCCGTAAACCAGGCCGGAATGTAAACCAGCAGCGCAAAGTTTACGAAGCGCAGGATGCCCCGGGCCTCGCGAGCCTTAATGGGGAGCTGCTGCCGGAAGAGGTGGAGCTTGATGGCGTATATCACTTTGGCCATCCACCGGGCGCGGTGGAGTGCACCCGGTCGCATGAAGCGCACACCTCGCTGGGGGACGCCTCCAAGCGCTATGATCGCCAGCTCCAGGAGCTCTCGGTAGTCGTCCCGCGGCTGGCCCTTGGTGATGTGACACTTGAAACGCGCGATCAGATCGTCTCGCGCCTTGAGCAGCGGCTTAGTAAGGTCTTCCTTGGAGATGGCGCTGAATTGGTCGGTGCAGACGGATTGCCAGCGCTCCTTCAGTCGCGAGAACAGTTTAATGTCAGGACCAGAGGAGGGGCCCATGCACTCGATGAAGGCTTTCTCTGCCACCAATTCTAGCATGTGGTGCCGACAGGCCAGGTTCAGCAGCTGGCGGTGAAGGCCCTGCTCGATGAAGACGCAAGCGCCCGAAACGACGCCCGTGTTGGCAGCTGTCGTGTCAAAGGAGAGCCCGACGACACGATCAGCGATTCCCCAGTCATCCAACGAGTTCAGCACAGCATCTGCTTGGGCGCGACCAGTTCCAGCAGGCAGCTTCGGCACGGAGAGAAGTTTGTCGACGCCGTCGCCGGACACGACTATGGCGAGGCGATCGACCTTCTTGCCGCTGAAGTCGGAGACCATCTTCCCGTCCCAGTGAACGATGAGCGGGACACTGGGATCGAACGTCATCTTCACTTCTTTGGCGATTTCCCCTCGATGACGCAATCGCCAACGCCGAATCGTCTCGTGACTGAGAGCCAGTTCATCTGTGTCTTGAATATCCAGACTGGAAGCAGCTGCTTTCATGAGTTGAACGGCTCCACGGTTGCTTGTTTTGGTCCGGTCCAGTGCCGACGCTAGGTCTTGAGTCATAATGTTCTTTTTGCGACGGCGCTTTGTAGGTGGATTGGTTTCCTCTTCTGTCGAGCAATTAGGCGACGACGACGAGTTTGATGATGTAAGGGTTGCTGTTGCCAGTGATTGCTCTGATTGCTTTTGGCGTTGCCTTTCTTTGGCAGCTTCACGCGCGGATGCACGTTGCTCAATTCCAGTGAGGATTTTGTCCACCCCGGACATGACACCACGGCGACCCTTTTCGCGTTGAGCAAGAAGGAAGTCGCGATCCTCCTGGATGGTGATGACGGAAAGGGCGTTGTCGAGAGCCACGTCAAAAATGTCATCGAGTCCCTCGGTGAAGGCCGCCCTGGCTGCCTCACCTGTGGCGCCGGACCGCTTCCGGCTGCGCTGCAGTGCCTGCCAATTGTCGTAAAGTCTAAGCAGTTTTCGCGCGGCGCTTTTGGAGGTCATGGTCGGGATTCTGGCCATAGCCCAGAAAGTATACACCTCGACGATCACATTTCGCGCCGCCTCGGCTAGAAGTTGTTTTTGCACCTTATGAAACTGTATAAACCGGCGAAGCACTTCACCATTTGAAGGTAACCTGTTTCCCGTTAGGGGGCTTGGGTTGGCGTGTCCGATTAGCCATATCTCGGTCTTGGATCTCAGTGAACTTGCGGTAGCCATCACGAGATGATCACGCGTTGAATGCGTGAAGGAGACTGATTGACTGAAGACTGTGACAGTGTGACTCACCACACTAACCCGGCGTTGCGCTGTTGCCAGATCTCAATGCTGAAAAGTAGTGAAAATATATACAATGAGAAGCAAATATTAATTATAAATATTTAAATTTATGAAATGCATAAATTATAGCAATATATATGCAGGGTTGGCTGGTTCAACCCAAATGGTTTAAACCATTGGTTTAAACCATGGTTTAAACCATTTAAAAAAAACCATGTTTTTCTGGGTTTTTTTGTTTTTTTATAATTTCAATTTTTACAACACAAATTATTTAATTCATAAACTAATAGCTCTAAAACTAAAACTTATATTTATATTGATAAGACCTAAAAACCATCAGTTCAGGGTAGCCTAGTATGTACGGTAGTATATAATATAGCTACCTTGCACTAGCAGGCCTATTTAATAGTGGCATTACACATAAAAGGATTGAAGTTACCTGTATCAATTACATTATAAACGCATGTAGCTACAGATATAAATGTTGTTATTAGGTTTATTTTCATTTTTGTGAAGTTAGCACTTCTTACATCTAACATCTTCCAATTAAAAAATGAGAGTCAGCAATTCTAATTTCTGAGTACCAGTACCTAATTGAGTTATCTGAGTTAAGTTTTTTTTTTTTTTTTAAACCATTGTTTTTTTGTTTTGTTTTTAAAACCATGGTTTTTTTCAACCCTGTATATATGTAATAGTGCCATGGTTACAGGTTTCCCAGATAAATCCATTATTTCGAACACACGGTACAACAGAAACGGTCGATGCGGAACCTCTAAATGTACTTCGATCGGGCTCAAACTTCATATTTAGGGTTTTCTCATCCAACCAAACAATATGACTAAGGGCCATTCGAAATTTCCAAATTCTAAAAACTGTCCCTATAGAGTGTGGCACCCTAGACTGTATAGCTTGGGTTGTGATTGTAGATGTCATTTTGGTCTGAATTTTGCTCGTCCCGCCGCGCTCGAAAAAAATCTGGACCTCACTAATTTCTAAACCCTAGTTACGGCCCTGGTGGTTTGGCCGGTCATAAGAAACAAAGAAAGTAAGTTCCCAGGCAGTTCGACCGTCACAATTATTAGTATAGAGAAGGTTCCATTATGATTACTGCAAGTGTATATGAACATCTACCACAATACAACTTTTTATATACTTGTGAATTTGAACCAAAAATAGACATTACAAAACCAACCTCCACACTGCCTCATTCTCCTTCCCCACCCACCAGTCTTCTTTCTATTACGCTTGCTCAGCATTATCATATACTCATCATCCTTTTTAGATGTGTTTTGCTTCCATCCTCAACCTGTTTTGTTCTTCACATCCCCAGATTGTGAGTGGTGAGAGTGTTTTTGAAACAGTAGACAATGATACTCCAGCTTTAGCAGCTACTTGTCTTTGTGTGTTGCCTTCTTTATGGAGAACAATAATTTTCAACCTATTCTTGTATGAAATTTCTTTATTTGGAACCATTTTACTATCTTATCTGGAAAAAAAGTAGAGACATTTTTTGTATTAAAGTTTAACAAATAAGATGATATTTTTAAAGAAACTTGCGATTACATGAGGGTATAAACAACATGTGTGAGTCATTAAATCTGTAAAACATGTTATTACATTAAATTGAATAGTATATTTACCAGTAAAGAACCTGGCCCTTAAAATTAGCAAAATCCATAAAAACTAGTGGTGTACTGATTCATCGGCATTGGCAGAATCGACTACTGTTTTGGGCATTGGTATCGGCCAAATTTAGCTGATTCTGTTACTGATTATTTGAAATTTAAAAATTTTCATTACAAAACAAAATCTATATTTACAGAAAATTGAACACCAAAAAACACTATGATAACACTGGTCGAACTTTTTTCTCTCATCAAAGATGTATGCACACTTTTGTAGACCGGTTGTGTACGCAGATTCCAAATCTGTTTTCGGTTTTCCTCTAGCACATCTAGTTATCGAAATATGACTGGTGTTAATTTCAGCACAATTTTTCGTAAAAGTACAACTTTATTCATAAAAAGAAATGTACACCAACCTAAAAACGTTGTGAGTACGCTTTTCTTTTGTAAACCTTGTCCGGATCGTCGCGGTACAACATCCAGCAGTAGTCTGCCAGCATACTTTCGTTCCAGAAACCTTGGTAGCGATTTTCCATTGACTGGATGTCTTGATGGAAGTGTTCCCCCTATTCGTCACTCACTGCGCCAAGGTTTTCGGGAAAGAAAGCTAGATGCGACTGTAAAAAATGTATTTTCAAGGACATGCTACAGCCCATTTCTTGATATGCATCGAGCAGTTTCTGAACTCCATCTTTGTATGCGGGAGACTTGTGGTTACCCAAGAAGTTTCCACAAATCCATTTGAAAGCCTGGCATGCTTTTAGTTCTAAGGCATTGAGGCATTCTTCAAAGCCTTCATCCTGCAGAACCTCCCAGATTTGGGGCCCCACAAAGATTCCCTCCTTCAATTTCGTGGCACTGATGTTTGCAAATTTCTCAACAAGGTATTGAAACCCTCTCGAATTCGCCTTACCCATAGCTTTCACAAAATTTTTCATTAAGCTGAGCTTAATGTGGAGCTTCTCCGGCTCCGATCGCTCTTCGTCAGGTGTGTAGTCAAGATCGGCCGAAGGTCCCGCATCTCCACCAATCGCACCTTCGTCAGATTCCCTTTCGTCTTCTAAAGAATCGAGTCCATGCTGTGGAGGTACCGGAATCGGCATCGTGTCATCGTGAGGGATCGGTCTGATCGTGGAGTCTACGTTTGGATAAACGATGTTATGCTTGTTCTTCACGAAGAATCCAGTTATGTTAACATTGCAAAAGTAACAATCGCCATGATGGTCTCTCGGCTCCCTCCATATCATGGGTATAGCGAACGGCATCGACTTTTTCCTTTGGTTCAGCCAGTCACGTAATCCATTCGAACAAGCGGTACAGATAACATGTGGCGCCCTCGCCTTATCTTGGTCGCCTAGTGGACAGCCGAAGTATAACCGGTAAGTTTTCCGAAGATCCATCGTGATTGTACGCCGTTGTGATTTATTCGCGAACGAGCCGCACACGTAACAGAAATTGTCGGGTGATTTTTACACTTTCGAGGCATGATGATCGATGAGTGGGTTGATGTAAATGACTTAAAAAAATAAAATGTGCAAGTGGGCGACACAAAACAAAACACAACACACAACTAGACATGTGACTGTTACGCCAAAGAATAAAAGGGTGTACATGTGCAACGTTTGCAAATTTGTGGCCAGCAACTGCTCTCGCCTAAAATACCACAAGACAACATGCGGCAAACCTAAGTTGAAACGACAGAATGCCAGACATGAGGGTTCAGAAACGGTAAAGCAAAAACCTACACCTAAGCTGCGACGACAAAATATTCCGCTACATGTATGAAGTACGCATATTATATACTGTATATATAGTATTATATATACAATATATATTGTATATATAGTATTATTTATTATATTATATATAGTTATATGCATATTATATATATTATTATATTATATAATGGACGCATATTATATCGGGTGGGCAAAAAAAAAGGGAAACCTCGAACTTTGGCTGTAAAATCCAAAGTTATGGCCTGATTTCAATATTTTTTTCAAACCCCACAACTAAGTAAATTTCCTATACGGTGAGCGGATTTAAAAAAAACTAATGAAAATTACGGATTTAATGAATATTTCTTTTTGCAACTGGAAATTCTCCATTTACAATACTACTGCATTGTATGTGCAGATAAAAAGTTACAAAGTACTCACATATGGTGCTACTTTTATGTTAAAAATCTGCTCGATATGTTTACCACGAACTTGTACAATCTTTTTCAGTCTAGGACGGAACTCATCTATGGCTTTATTGATTTGTTCTTGTAGTAGCTCATCCCATTTTTCCAGAAGAAGCTGTCGTAAATGAGCGACATTTCTTACTTTGACCCGATAAATTCTGTGACAAATTTTCCCAAAGGCCGTAATCGACAGGATTTAAATCAGGACTGTTTGGTGGGCAAATTTAATACCGCTACCTGGTATTCTTTTGGTATCTCCTGTTTTATCGATTTTCTTGAGGAGCTTGTCCAAACCTCCTGCAGTCGGCTTACGTTAATTAAAATCGCTTTAATTATGAACTTGAACCTATGATTAGCAAGATTTTTCTGGAATATTCGCCATAAATCCAATTTCTCAGCTAAAATACTGAAAGATGGCATACAAACCATAAAATTACTTATTACTAACACACTAAAATTTCATGGTTCTATGTACCGTATTTTCAGAGATATGAAGGATTTAAAAGGACTCCCTTTTTTTTTTTGGCCGACCCGACAATGCAGTAGCAGTGTAAATAGAGAATTTCCAGTGGCATAAAGAAATGTTCAGTAAATCTGTAATTTTCATTAGTTTTCTTTAGTTTTTTTAGTTGGGGGGGGGGGTGAAAAAAATATTGAAATCTGACTATAACTTTGGATTTTAAAGCCAAAGTTCGAGGTCTCCCTTTTTTTTGCTCACCCAATATACAGGGTGTCCCATAAGTCCGGCATCGGCATCATAGGAGAAATTCATATTTTTCTATTTCTATAAACCATAATTCATATGCTCGGGATGCCAATTTCCCGTCCACCATTCTATTCAGTGACGAGACTGTTTTTTATGGAAATGGTGAGGTAAATCGACAGAACCACCGCTACTGGTCTCAAAACAACCCTCACTGGTATACCTCTTCAAAGGAACAAGGTGCATCTCGGGTGATGGTATGGTGTGGCATTTGGAAGGATCGCATCATAGGCCCCCTCTTTTTCGATGAACATGTCACTGGAGGCACCTACCTACGTATGCTCAAGGAAGAAGCATTTCCCAGTGTCTTGAACGAAGAAGGAAATTTCCCAACATGGTTCCAGCAAGACGGCGCTCCTGCACATTACAGCACCCAAGTAAGGGAATACGTGTACCAACAATTCCCTGGTCATTGGATAGGACGTCGAGGGCCTGTGGAATGGCCAGCTAGAAGCCCGGATCTCACGCCACTAGAGTTTTATCTCTGGGGCCACTTGAAAGCGCTGGTATACGCAGAGAAAATTAGGAGTGTTGAACATTTGCGGCAGCGCATTATTGGGGCATGTAATACCATTACTCCTAACATCATTCACCGTGTGCTTGCTGACTGGGTATCACGTCTGAATTTGTGTATTGAAAACAATGGTGGACATATTGAGCACGTTCTGTAAATAAAAGCTTTTGTTTTGCCTTTTTTATTATTTTTCCTATGATGCCGGACTTATGGGACACCCTGTATTATTGTATATATAGTATTATATATTATATTATATATAGTTATATACATATTATATATATATTATATATAGTATTATATTATATATACTGTATATAATATAATACTATATATAATATATATAGTATTATATTATATATACTGTATATTATATTTATTATATATAATATGATCGGTCTCATCTCGAAAAGTAGACGTGCTAGAGGAAAACCGAAAACAGATTTGGAGTCAGCGTCTCAACAACTATCTAGACCAGTGGTCTCCAAACTTTTTTGATCACGCACCCTTTAATCAGCAAAATAAATAACACGCACCCCTAATGAACATGATTATATATATATATATATATATATATATATATATATATATATATATATATATATATATATAATATTATATATATATCCTTTCATTATTTACTAGTAAGTTAATAGTATACAACAGAAATACGATAGGGTGAAGATGTACTTACCAATATAATTTAATGAGAACAATGTGGCTGACTGTGCTTCATAATTTCTGAAAATCTTCGTTTGACACTTTGTGATATAGCGATTCGAAGGTCCGGTTCCAAGTTCAGTTTATTTCGATTCTTGGTTTTAATACCTATCATAGCAGAAAAAGACACCTCACATAGATATGTAGATCCAAATGGAAGGAGCGCATCGTTCGCTGCGCTTACTAAATCTGGGTACTCATTTTTTAATCCAATCTACCAATTGTGCAGTTTTCTGTTGAAATTCGGTTCGTAAACTTGTATCTCCCCTGATGCCAGTCAACTGTTATTTTACAAAATAATGCGGCGATCTCGAATTGTGATATTTAGTTTGCTAAATTTTAATCGCAAGTAAGCGATATCGCGGATACTATCTCGCAAATTCCTAGGAATGAGTGTGTGTTAGTGAGTATTTTCTTTCTCGGTCATCTTCTTGAAATTGAAAAACTTTGTATGAAAAAACAGTGATAAATCAGAATCATCAAATTTTCTTCGCGCACCCCCTAGATCGGCAGGCGCACCCCACTTTGGAGACCACTGATCTAGACCACCCAAAACTATATCTGATGAAAAATACTTATTGGCCAGTGTAATTTATCCTCATTTCAAAGTGTAATTATATAAAAATATTTTACATTCACAAAAATGGCAAAGCATAATAAGTTAAGTTGTCCATAAATTTACATTTTCTCGACTAGCTAATCTCTAAATATTATAAAGTATGGTAATGTAATTGCAATTAGTTGGTTACTGTCTATTTTTGGATCAAATTCACAAGTATATAAAAAGTTGTATTATGGTAGCTGTTCATATAGACTTGCAGTAATCATAATAGAACCTTATTACTGTATAAGACTAGTAAACTACATGGAGTTCAACGCTGTTCACAATCATATTAATTGTTTATCTTTGTGAACACAGACATTACAATATAATTACCTGTATGTCAATGAAAGCACATTCAATTGTCCTTTAGATATATGTCTGTGTTATTTGTTGTTGGACTCGGTTGTCCCTCTTCCACCCCACCTTCCCCTAGTTGGGGTACCTTGACTATCACTGCGGCGTTGCCACATGTACGGAGTCGCCTGTGAGGCGAGGAACATTACGTATGCGGCCAACTGTAAATATCACTAATTACACAATTTGAAGTAATGAACTATTTAATGCGAATAAAGTTTTATTCAATGATAAAACACTGTATTTTACCATTATGGTTGACAGAAATTATAAAAACAAGAAGAAAAAATGGATGTTAAAAAAAACGGGCTGCTCTAACTGAAAATTTAATACATATAGTTAATTTTTCCTCTTATTGTTGCAAAGGGGTATGCAACAAATGGGGAGTGCGATGTTGCAAGGGGGTTATGCAATGAAGGAGGTATGCAAAGGGGGAAGGGTTATGCAACAATTTAAGGAGGAAGGGTGTTCGCCTGGCTCCAGTCAGACGCATAATGAGAGTTCAACTGAGCGCCCGCTCTCTTATAAGGTGTAAATCCGCGAGTTGGCTTAGAAAACGTAAATGGCTTGTTCAGGTGTACATTATTAGGGTTGAGTTGCCAGATTACGCTATTTGTTTAACTAAAGCCTATATTATTGACAGTTGGCTTAGAAATCCGTCAGTCGGTTTAGAAGGCTTAATCTGGCGTAAATGGCTTGTTCAGGTGTACATTATTAGGTTTGAGTTGCGAGATAACGCTATTTATTTAATTAATGTATACATTCTTGACAGTTGGCTTAGAAATCCGTCAGTCGGTTTAGAAGGCGTAACCAGCCATTTGGTATAATTAAATAATAATAACGTTTACAACGAAAAGAATTAAATAAAACACCATTACATCATTCTGTTTATTTAGACGAATTTATGGAATCAGTTTCATGAAATATATAGCAAATAAATATACAATCAAACGATGGAGTATAACCATCAATATAGCAGTACAGGAGAAATATATACAGTATATATATAATATATATATACATATATATACATATACATATATATATACATATACATATATATATATACATATACAGTGCCCGCGAAAAGTATCCGATCACCCTTGAAATTTGTATTTTTTACATAAAAAACAATGTTTAAATGTATACTAACCTTATATTAGTATTTTGTCATCTGTCCTTTGGTTTGGATGACTTGTTCTAGACGTTTTGGCATGGATTTAATCAAGTTTTGACAAACTTCCACTGATATTTCCTTGCACCATACCTTTTTGATGGCCTCTTGTAATTTTTCGACTGAGCCAGTGTCGTGGCATTCAACCTTATTTTTTATTATTAGCCACAGATTTTCTATCGGATTGAGATCTGGACTATTACCAGGCCAATCCAAAATATCAAATTTATTGTCAGTAATCCATTTTGTCACTATTTTGGCCCTGTGACATGGTGCACCATCATGCATGTATGTTTTTGTCCTTTGGATTGCCATTGCCATTGGAAGTTTATCCTGTAGCATTGCTAAATACCGTGCACCATTCATAGTTGTGTTCTTCGGAAGAAAATATAAGTTTCCACGCCCATAGTAACCGAAACAACCCCAAACCATCACACTTGGAGGGTGTTTCATTGTCTTTAGGGTGTATTTAGGGTCCATCCTATTTGAGCCAATAGGCCGGCGAACCTTTTTTGGACAACTTCTGAATGTCAAAAATGTCGACTCATCGCTAAATAAAACCTTCTTCCAGTCATCAACAGTCCAATGAATGTATTTTTTACAAAATGCGACACGTTTTTTACGCATTTTTTCATTAATGAACGGTTTCTTAGCAGCATGGCGAGATGGTAATCCGAGTTCTTTTTGGAGCCGCTCCTGGATAGTTCGTTCAGAAACACCAGATAACAAATTATTCATATTAAATTTTATTTCTTTCGCAGTTATTGTTGGGTTTTTCAATACTAAACGTTTCATAAGTTTGTCTGTTCGCGAATTTGTTTTTCTCGGTCTGCCAGATCGTTTTTTAGGGACTGGCGTGGTTAGGCCACCATTGTTCTTAGCCCGTGAAACCCATAAATTAACGGTACTTTGGGATATGTTTAATTCCTTAGCTATCTGTCTCTGTGATTTCCCACATGCATGCAAAGCAACAATAGCACCTCGACAATCACTCTTAAGTTGTTTTTTAGCACACATTATATATAAATTTTATTTACACCACTTTCTGTAAAAAAAAAAAAATATCAAGAAATTTACACAAACAGTGAAATCTGACAAATTTGAGACACAGCCACCCGCAACGAAGGCTACCAGAACACTAATTTGAGAATGCGTTGGATAGCTCTCATATCAGCGAGCAACCTCAAAGTTACCAGATGTCGCTAGAACAAATAGAAAGTGAATTACGTGTCTCTGAATATCAAGGGAAAATATTGTATTTTCTTGAGTGATCGGATACTTTTCGCGGGCACTGTATATATATATATATACATATATATATATACATATACATATATATATATATATATATATATATATATATATATATGTTAAACACAGACCGTGCATGGAACAAGGAACTCTTCTGGGGAAATTAAATCCACTATAGTCCGAATAATTAATGGTAAATGACGAATACCATAGTTTTTCTTTTTCATGATGCAAGCCCGACGTGGGCAACGGGTCTCTCGCAAAGAGGTCCCATAAATATAGCTTCCCTCACCAGCTATCTGCAAAGCAGACAGGATCCAGCTTTGGGACATGGATCTAGGGTTTAAAGCAAGCCTAGTTCCACTACATTCAGAACCTCTATATAAGTAAAAGACTCGTTGCATTCACGTCGGATTGAATAAATCAAAGAAAAAGGGGTAACTATTGTATTTTTAGCCAAAAAACAAAACTTAAACCTCAACCGAGACATTGAGCGTCCACTTTTCAAGGCACATAACACGTCCGTTTAATATACACAAACTCAGAATGGTCCCCTGAGAAACTTATATGTTAAACACAGACCGTGCATGGAACAAGGAACTCTTCTGTGAAAATTAAATCCACTATAGATGTTTAAGTTTTGTTTTTTGGCTAAAAATACAATAGTTACCGCTTTTTCTTTGATTTATTCAATCCGACGTGAATGCAACGATTCTTTTACTTATATAGAGGTTCTGAATGTAGTGGGACTAGGCTTGCTTTAAACCCTAGATCCATGTCCCAAAGCTGGATCCTGTCTGCTTTGCAGATAGCTGGTGAGGGAAGCTATATTTATGGGACCTCTTTGCGAGAGACCCGTTGCCCACGTCGGGCTTGCATCATGAAAAAGAAAAACTATGGTATTTGTCATTTACCATTACTTATTCGGACTATAGTGGATTTAATTTTCCCAGAAGAGTTCCTTGTTCCATGCACGGTCTGTGTTTAACATATAGTTTCTCAGGGGACCATTCTGAGTTGTGTATATATATATATATATATATATATATATATATATATATATATATATATATATTATATACACACACATTTATGTTAATAATTAAATATATTGAACATAAATATATATCAAATACATTCACTTTGTTCTCATGCGCAAAACCTTAAACTCGCACGTAATCGAGTCTACAATCACATCATTATTGCTTTGCACTACGCAGTAAACACAGCTTAATATTATTTCACCGCTCAAGTTATAGGGATACCTATACTCTATGTAAATGGCCTTCATATCGTTCAATACTATTTTTGTGCCTACTTTACACTCGGTTGGCAAGTTATCTAAATACGACTAGAATACAATGAAAAGCACGCACAAAGAGGTCATCGTTAACCACATCATTATTAAATACAAGTTTATAAACACACCTTTCCAATCGAGGGTTTATTTTTACCGACCCGACCTTTCAATCGTGAACTCTTCTTCACACTGCATAGCGGCAGTTGAAATAATCTTCTAAGTCGTTACGACAGCTGCTCATTATATAAAGAAATAGTTCTTCAGGGTGAACGGTATAGGTGAGCTCTACCCTGTACCGCTCAAGTGCTTTGTACCAAAGTTCATGATATTTCAAAGAGTCTAAACCTTTTAAATAAGCATCCAGCTCTAGACCATTCTCGACTTGTTCAGTCCTACACTCGGTAAACCCATCGAGCAGAGCGGTGTATGCGTATTCAAGAACCGTATCAAAATAAAGCATATCCGTAATACGCGCGTCTAATATAGGCTTCAGCTTGCGGAATCCGACGACTTCAAACATTCTGTCGAGGATGAAACGGTTTCGCGTAGGGACAAGAACGTTATTATCAGATGCATTCTTCCACATTAGTCGTATATCAATGCGTGGCTGATCGTTATTTATACACAACGTAAGAACAACGGCACATGAGGGGGTATCACTGATCTGCTCTCTTCTTGTACCTACACATGCAGAAATTTTATAACGATCCTCACTCCACTTCTCAACTACCACGAAGATTCTCTTCATCTCCTCAACACTTAAATAAACAACATTCCGTTTGTTTGTTTTTCTATAAGTCGTTTCTAGCTCTGAGCTGACTCTGAGCCACATGCAACGGATCGGCTCGACGGGAGGAGTGAGTCACACCATAAGCTGATGAAACGTGCACGGCGCTGTTCCAACATGTAAAAGTCATGTGAATACTTGTATTATATTGGGTAGGTGTTTTGAGAAATTTTCCGATACATGAAGCAAGATCGTTATTAATGTTTTATCACTCACCAGACGTTCATTTCCACAAACTAAACATCTTCACAATTCGGTGCACTATTTGCAGGACTCTTTATATTGTACATTATTCCAATAACATATTCTCTTTGAATAATATTCAATTTACCTATAACTCATGAAACGATTTCATTTATTCTAACACCTTAGAATGTATACTGTGCCTATTTACTTTTGACAATCCTTTCTATATATCTAACTGGATCTAATTTCTGTTTATACAGAGAGAGAGAGAGAGAGAGAGAGAGAGAGAGAGAGAGAGAGTTAATGCTCGAAAAACTGAAGACGGCACCCACACACCCACACATTATTGACTTTATTTCGAAATCACTGTTAAAAATTAGATTACATTCAAACATAAGCCCCCCCGTGTGTCTATTGTGTATACTGTAGGTCTAAGGTGGAGTGAAAAACGTAGATTACATTCAAACATAACCCCTCCCTCTCGCCCCCCGTGTGCCTATTTTGTATACTGTAGGTCTAAGGTGTAGTGAAAAACACAGATTATTGTCCGAAATGAATGAAAAAGCAATGGCAGCAGAAACAAAAATAACAATACACACTTTATATACATATATAATAATATATATATATATATATATATATATATATATCAGAAAAACAATAATTATTTTAACTAACTTCATCTAAAATGTCTATTTACTTTTGCCATTTCCTTTCTTTGAAAGCATTTCTGGAAAAAAATGTATAACGAGGTAAACTCGAAACAGGTGAATCGCTGAGCCGACCGCAGAGTTGACTGCAAAAGTCCATTTGGTCTAATTTCACCCATACAGCCTAAGAAAAACCTCTCGCGACTCCTACTTATTGTTTTCACTATTCTAATTATATAATGAAGTTAAAACAACTTAAATATGTACATAAGCATCACGTGATTGTTTTCCAAATTATTTATAGGCTAAATTAGCCTTTTATGAAGTAATGAGTTTCCTTATCATATTCCCAATGCCAAAAAAAAAATATATATATATGTGTGTATATATATATATATATATATATTATATATATAGGGTGGGTGGTGCAAATTACAGTGGTAATAATAAGCTAAATCGGTTTTCCTTCTCCCCGAATTGTTCATTTTGACAAAGATCAAGCTTGTCACCCGCCTTAGACCTACAGTTTAACGTTCAATCCGAACTATTTTTCTTTGTGTAGTTTGTGTGTTATTTTCTTCATAGTCATTGTCTCTCTTATTGAAATGAAATGAATGAATGAAAAAATGGAAAGGTTCATTATTATTTCAATTTTCATTGCGATGATTCCACGAAGATTAAGCTTATCACTCCTCTCGAGTTGATCTGATGAAGTGGTGAGTTGGCTTCTTTTACTCTCCACCTCACATAGGTACACCCAGCTCATCGGGATTGTATGTACCAAGAAATTACAATGTCACCATCCGGACTCGATCTCCCAACCACCGATCAGCACCCCAGCGCCCATTTATCTACCTGCCCAACCAGACATTTATTTTCACGAACTAAACACAATTTAATCACATTCCTACGCGAGAATTGGTAAGTAAAAAGTCAAGCCGAATACATGAACCAAAGTTAAGGATCGAATAGTATGACCGCAAAATAATAATAATAATGTAAAATATTGACGTGATAGAGATTGCAAATGTTGATCAGTGTTGCAAAGGGGTGAGATATATTACATAAAGGGGTGGGTTCTAAAATGGGAAAACCGAGAATAATATGGGCGAAATATTAATGCAACTATTGTCTTGGTATAGAATGCAAGTGGCAATACACGATGTGAATATTAAATCTACGGAGAGAAGATAAAGACACCATTGGTCGATCAATCAGGACGTCCAAAGTGTGGACCCGTAATATAGGTGTTACGATTGGTAGACAAATTTAACATAGCCCCGCCGTTACATTGACAACCAATCATCAAACTTACGAAGCAGCTATTAGTCTTTTGGGGGGTGCTTGGGGATCATGCATTAAAAGGAAATATTTTCAGCTGGGAGTCACAGTAGTTATTTTCACCAGTGAATAAACATTCCCTCCGCCATGAATCAAGAACTTTACAGTTTACCGGATTTATATCAAGATGGTGACATTGCAATGTTGTCCACAATTGATCTTTTTAACGCAGCCGATCGGGATGGGTTATTTTCAACTCAAACCGTTGATGATATTTGCAATGATGCTCCTTACGATCCGACGCAAGGGACTGCCAGAGAAATGTAAGTAATTATGTGCCTGTAATTTTATTTTTGTAGTCATTTATTCGCGAACTGGTTATTTATTTAATGTCCCTGTCATTAGGAGAAAGAGCGCTGTTCTGGATTATTTTATCATATATATCGAGGGTTGTAGTAATTCATCTCATCACATTAAAAATGCTTCATTTAGGTATCCGAATTATAGATTAGTTTGCAATTAATATTATGCTAAAGTCCTGTTTTGATTCATTGAATTTTTTTATAGCAATCTTTTGCATCTTTTAAATAATTTTAGAAATTCCGTAATAAATGTTATTCGGCATTTTCTCTTAAAGGAACATCTCAGCGGTTCAAAGATATCTTCACATTGTAATACTCTTACTATATGTATAATCTGCTTATGTTTTAAACAATTTGGTTTTTATTAAAAAAGATTCAGTATGAACTAATTAATTATGCTTTCTCCTTTAAGGTCCGATGAGGATTTGACACGTGTTATACAATCTTTTCGTTTGGAAGAAACCCATGTCGTGGACCTGAATACGGAGGTAGAAGATTTACCGAGCAGTCAACCCAACGATTGTCACGTCATTAACGAAATAATGTATTTTTTTATGTTTCGATTTTTTTTTCGGGGAAGACACAATGTATTTTCATCAATTTATTAAATGAAAGAAATCATGTTTTTAGTAAAATAACCATCTTAAACAACATAATATACAAACTAACATTATTGGTTACAAATATTTACATATACACACGAACAAAACATCATACTATACAACGAGTACGCACAATCGGAAAACAGCTTTTTATCTGTCTGCATACCATTTCGTCGTTTCGTTGTGTCACACGGGTCGAATAATTTTTTAAAATTTATAAATTCTTTACCACGTGCATATGCATGAGAAATGAAAGGCAGTACATCCCACACGTATTACTAAAATATCCTTGTAGCCGGAAGGGATTCCATACAACTTCGGGGATATGCATCTGATCGAGAAATTTTACAACAACAGGGTCACTCCAGGGTTGAGTGCCGAGTGAATCAAAATAGTACATGCGGTCCCTATTTTTAAAATAGATTGCAAACCAATGAATCCCTTCACTACCAATAACATCTGTGTTCACAATAAGGCAACGGCAATTTCTCGTAGATGGCAATTTCAATGTTTCATTCTTCGCAAACACACCGATAAATTTGGAACGTGTGATTCGTTCACTATTCATTACTCTCTGAAGTGTATTCGCATCCATATTAAAAGTTAGTCACAAAGCTCCTAAATTTGTCTACTTCTATTAGGGCTTGTGACTCGAGGTAAACTAGTATACTTATAGGCGCGTCTATAGGCTTGGCGAATTCCAATTTGACTGAGATGTTTCCACTCTGTTGTGGACTTAAGTGTGTATTTACACTAGCAGATAAGTCAGGTGTGATGTCAAACGGATAAAGGTTAAATTAATCGATGAATTCTTTCTGCGTTACCCCATTCCCGAGCTCATCACAATCACCTGCAATATGAGCCAGATTACTATATGCTCTCGCGCAAAGCGGGAACACAGCGTCTGATGAATCATCGAGATCCATATCCCCGCCAAATGCAATGCCATTAACGTATAGAATTATATTTTTAAGGCCGAAATTCTCGAATTTAAAGGCACTCTTTTTATATTTTCCATTCACCGAAGCATGGTCCTGCATTCCGATTAATATCCTTTTAGGTAGATTTCCTAGGGCGATGTTTTCTATCTGCTTCGATGCCAACCCTGCTGGCACCATGTGTAGTTTGATCTGTGCTCTGTCAATTCGGTATTTTACTCTAGCGTGTAGTAGATTTTTCTCAATTTTTATTTGTTTTGGTGAACTTAATTTCACTCGCCGTACGCGGAGGTATGTCTCCACAATGTGAATTATAACGGGATTTGCTCCCTCTTCTTAATGAGCATCCAGATTTAAACAGATCTCAGGATTCGTCCGGGTGAGCTTTATTTTCATATCCACCCCGTTCACAAGCAACTTCTCCTGGACTGTCAAGTCTGTATGCAGGCGTCCAAAACATATATTTTCTTTTTAGAATTTTTAAATTTGTCCTTTATACTACTTTCGTCTTCAGCTTGATAATAGCCCTCGGCACTTGAAAAAAGTATCCTTCGCTTCTTTGGAAAAAGTTTAGCACATTTTCCAGATAGGATCGTAGGTGGTAGTACCCCGTTCCTGCCGATATGTTGACCTGATTTAAATATACGTCACACTGGTTGAATAAGGAGTGCAGAAAGTTTGTTTCAGGGTATAAAGCATATTTGTTATCGCAGTCCGTTCCATCAGAATGGACTATACGTAGTTTAGCGTACATGTGCTCACAGCTTGGGTCATAAAAGTAAGGGCCTGTGCTGAGTATCACGAATTCTATAGGGGCACTGGGGAACTAATTGTGTTTAAAGGGTCAATTGTAATAAAGTCACTGTGTTCAATAGAAACTTGAATTGGATGCATGTCAAAGAGGGACAGCTCCGATTTACAACATTGTGAACTACACGGATGGATGAAGCGTGCCATGCCGAGTTAGAAATAGTCCCTCCTCTCTTGACAAGTAGTAAACAAACTATGATTCATGAGATCCATGTCCTTAGCTTATATCAGTCAAAAAAATGGTCAACCATAGGTTTCATTCGCTTAGAACACTTCTTTTTTGATATCCTTTTACGTTTAATGCCACGTGGTGGTAATTCCTTCTTCCGGACAGCCCTCTTCTTCTTCTTCCCACCACCACGCATTTTTCTCTTTGCATCTTTGACGATTTCGCCCCGTGTACGCTTTAAGTGTCTATTTAGAGCTTCTCTAGGTTTAGCCCCAGCCAATGTCTTCTGCTGTGTTGAGATCCGATTGTAACGCTTTCCTTCCGAGGTATCTGGCACCCCTCTTCAGCAAGGGGACAGCCGTACGTAGTATGGTTGAAAAAATGGATCCAAGTCCACTACCACGCTGGTACTCATACCTTGATAGATTGTGAAAGGCTTTCTGTCCATTATAACTCAGTGCGTCGAAATTGCAGCTTCACTGTTAAGCTCTCGTTACCGAATGGGAATTTTTTCCCCTCAATCGTTCTTCTATATATTGAGATATTGGTTATTAGATTAGCTGCGACATTCACATAATAGGGTCTGTCATATGTAATACTCAAACTCCTTCCTCTATGGTTGGGGATGTGCGCTATGCACAGCAGGCGTGCCTGGGTATCCCCAACAAACTGGTGATCCACTATATTGCTGTAAATATAGCACATGTCTGGGGGTTTATAGTCGTCAACCATTTTCTCCAATTTCAACTGATACATTAGGCTGGACAAGTCGTGTTGTGCCTCGTGAAATGTATCTCTTTGGATGACTAATCGACATCGTCCATCGGTCATAATTTTGAACACTCTTTGGTCTTTAATATTTCGGTAGCCTGCAATTTTAGGGCCAAAGTACATGCATGGGGATCATTGCTTACGATTTCGTATACTAAATCGTCCGTAAGATTTGAGCTTTTTAAACTTACGTTTAAGTCTCACAACATCCTCGGCCTCACCATAGTGACCCGGTCCTAGTGTTACTTCTGTACTGTAATATCGTGCATCTCCAGTCAGGGCGGTACGCATGGTTTCATCCCGAGTTACCCCGGCTTTTTCACACTCATTACAGTCCCTAATAATCGTAAAACGGGTTCTTTATAATCAATACTTAAAAAAAGGGTATTCAGCTGACTTTCGCATATACCCAACTCATACGTATCACGACCCAATTCAATGGGTCCGTGGAGTTCTGTCACAAAGTTGGCTAGTGTGTTGTTAGGGTGTACAGACAGGGACACGGAGGACGGGAGTGTGACCTAGAAATGGTTAGGTGCCATGTTGCATACTATTTAAGCTTCATTATTGCAGCAGCTTTTATATAGGTGTTGAAGCTTTCTGGGTATTCTAGCAATTTCACCGGGTACATTTTTCTCTTTCCTGAAACTTTGCTTCCTAAAATTTTCTTAATTTTAAACACATTTTTTTCTAAATTAAATGTCACTTTCTGCAACTCCTCGCGGTAAAAGCCTCCTGAGATTTCTTCCCCATTCAAATCTTCTTAGGTGTTAGGTGTTGTCCCAATCGTGCGATGGTGTGAGCGGTTGTAGGATGAGGCTAATGATTCCAGAATGTCTAGAAATCTGTATGTGTTTTTATGTGTAAAATAGCGGTGCATGCGTTCCTTTATGGTACGTTGAACTCTTTCAGCTAAACATGCCTTATGTATAGAATTGGTAGTGTAGTAGCTGATATTAAACTCTGTCAACATGTTCTGAGAAGCTCGGCCTATAAATTCTTTCCCCATATCCGTAGAAAAATAGCCAGGAACCCTGTTTTCTTTCAACATCAACGTTTTGGTGGCTTAGGAACTGTTTCAGGCGATTTATTTTTCAGAGGAATTAGCCACATATATCTAGAGAATACATCTATTATGAATACGATCTAGCGGTAACCATCGTTATACACTGAATATCTTTGCATGTCTGTTAAATCTGCTTGTCAAATAGAGTCAATCGAAGCAGGTGTTGTCTTGGCTGTTTTAAACCTTTTTCTCACCGGTTTATGAAGTGTGTAAGCATCCTGCTCCCGTAAAAACTCTCAACATTTTTTTCCCTACAGTCTATCTACGCCTCCGTAGGAGACTGGGCTACTAATATCATAATAGGGTCTTCTTAATATGTTAGCCATTTGCGTATTTTAGAGGCACGTGGGTAGGGTTGATCGTTGTTTAACCTCTTCTTTCTCCTCTTCAAGGTGTTACCGCCGGGGGTGATGGCGTCTTCAATTGTGTCACGTGCGATGCATCTTCCAAGTCTTTTAACCTGTTCAGATTTCCTATCATTGTTTTGGGGACATTTATTTGCTATAGTCTTGCTTTAATATGCTTCCATCCTGATGGTGAGGGCCTATCCCACTTTCTCACCAGATCATGGACGATGTCTACGATATTCGATCCCTGTACCTTTGCTCCTTCCACAATGATCTCACCTGTATCGGTCCATTGTATGGGGGTCCTCATTCAATAGATTATAAAGACTTAAACCTTTATTCCTCAATGTATGTGGGAGGGTGCTTTTTAATACATGCTCGATATGTTGTGTGGCCGACCCATTAATCTTTGGTTGGTCAGCTCTATCGTCGGACACAGGTCCTATGTCACCATGTCCATCGTTCCCCGTGCTGTGCCTAATAACCACGGGAATCTCTGTCGGTTCTTATAATTTTCGTACTCGTGAAGAAATTTCTGCAGAGCTTCTTGGTATAAGATTCTTTTCTCATCAGGTGTTTTTTCACTGTTTAATAGGGCTAACAATTCGCTTTCCATTCTTTTAAGCCTGCTTTTACGGGGATCTAGATCCGTGTCTGGATTCTTTGAACTTTGCAGTGAAGCATACACCTCGTGTGGAATCACTACCACTTTCTTCATTATATTAATCTAGTCAGTAAAGGACCCAAAACTGAAAATAAGATGGGGAGGAATGACCCTCCTCTTTGTACAATAATTCGTTTTTTCTTCCCTACAGTTTGACTTTTACGAGCGAGTGCACGTATTATGTTCTTGTAACGGCGTAGGCGAGCCTTCTGAGGTGGTTTCATTGATACATTGCAATTTATAACGTTAAGACAGATTTCACAGATGCATTTTAAAAAGTCGGAGTCGATATTTTTAGCAAACATCTGCTGCATTGCCCGGGGCAGTCGATGATAGATTTTTATTAATTCATGGTATTTCTTTAGCCTCTTTGTCATTCTGGAATATACACCGTTTCAGGCTCGTTTGGAAATATATTCGTTCTTAGAAGCACCCTAAACGTGTTTCGCGGATGAAGGTCGCAAAGCAAATATCCGTAACGGGGCTTGTAGCTTCTTTATAAACTTCCAAAAACTCCTTACGCTGATTCGGGAACATTTGATTGGCTAATACCCCAATTTGTGATACATCTCTACGTTGCGCGAATAAGACTAGATATTGTGTATTTAACGACACATCGCGCATGTATCTATTTTTGAAAAATAGATTCTGATTGATGAAGAACACGCTTATGTTAAGATGGTGGGAGAATACTGTAAATGTCTCGGCAAACGTTTTATCCATCTCCAACATGAGATCGTCAATTACAATGACTGTATGTTCATTTCCCTTTAACGAATTAACGTCATATACACCTTTGTGGAACAAAATATCATCTTGGTACTCGTTGAACACTGATTGATACGTCGAATAGCACCATATAACTTTATGCACAAATTTTGAGAACATCTCTCCCTTTTCTTTAATGATTTTAAGCATAAACACAGTTTTACCACATCCTGTAGGTCCAGATATAATACATGTGGATGGGCTCGTGAACCTGAATTTTTCTACAGAATCCATTTCTAACACGTCACACTCCTAAGTGGGTCATTTACAAAATATAATAAATATTTAAGTGATGACCCTTATATTCTACAGTCTTGCTTTTCTCTTCTCCCACAGAACCGTGAATGACGATGAGGTACAGCACCCCATCATCGATATTACAGATGACCCCGACGACAGTGTAGTTGTGATCACAGAATCCATCCCCCTGACGAATCCTCACCAGCGATACCTGTAGCACGCGCCAATTCAAAGCGGAGGCATGATGAAGAGCCCACACGTCAGGTATAAAGCGCGCCAGGATTGCGCCTTGTTAGACCCCAGTAATAGAGCCCCAACCTCTACGTCTTACGACACAACCCCCACAATAGTACCTTCCTCAAATATACCCTTATTCCTGTTCAATTCCGGGTACATCCTCCACAGCCACAGCAGCTTCTCGTTCTGTTGAGGATGGCATAACATTCGAGTTGGTGCGCACCGCTACCCCCACCCAGCCTTGACTAGAAATCGGTATATAGTCAGGGTTGATCCTAGATCCATGTATAGCAATGGTGTTGAACACGGACTACGGCGCATAGTTGAACGTATTGTAGAGTTTGCCCTTCAGAACCGCGACGAACGTGAAGTCAGGACGAGGCTGTCCTTCGGATTCGGGTCAGATGACGGAGATAGATGATGATTTTGGGTAGTAATACCGTTCAGACGTTTGGCAGCTGAAGATATAGAGTATATTAGGCCGTATAATGCAGGCCTCTCAAAGTAGTATAGCCTTCAATATGGACAACTTCACGGTAAATATTGACCGTGTATTCCGTGTTGCGGGTCATAGTGCCACACCTTATACTCTTAACTTCAATTCTCAGGCTATTTATAGACGGCATATAAACGCCGATCGTGGTTGCGGCTTTATAGCAGTAGTCTTGGCCGTATGTTTACTGTACTAAATACACGGGTCAAAAACATTTGGTTGCCTACGGTAGTGGAGCGTGCCCGTAAACTAGCTGTAGACTGTAAACTTGATTTGACTGTAATATGGGTCCTGAAGAGCTGAGAAGGGTAGAACAGGAAATGAATGTTCGTATAGTTGTATTTGGAATGGATGATCGTCGTAGGACTGTGTTTTTTAAAAGCAGTGTGAGAGATCGTACAAGACCCCTACTTATTTTAGGCTGTCAGGACAACATATCTCCCCATCCGTAATATAAGGGACCTTTACGCGAGTTATGATAAAAGTCGAAAATATGGACGACATCATGATTTGTGTAAGGGTGTATCGAGTTTGCGGATATAGTGAAACATTGTAAAGATTGCCACATGGTATGTGAGCAGTGTAAAAGCTCCAAATGTGAAAGCCGTGTAGTTGAAGCTGAGAAGAGGGATTGTGATGTGTGTAGACGCACATTTTTCAATAATAACTGTTTTGAGCTCCATAAATCAATTGGCACGTGCAGGAAAATGAGAATCTGTGAATGTGGTATGTTTCATATGATGGATAATTGGGGGAATTTCAAGCATAAATGTGATGAAATTCACTGTTCTACATGCCATGAGAAATATAAGGCGGTTGGAGTAAAGCATGTATGTTATATGAAAGACGCTAAGCCTAAAAATAGCCCTTGTATAACTGTGTACTACGATATAGAAACATACACGAACGCTGAAACCAAAGAGGTTATTCCACATTTACTTGTAAGCCAGACTATCTGTGATGAGTGTATGGAGATCGAGTGTGATGAGTGTCACAAATGTGGTAAACGGACAAACGTTTTTAAAACGAATGCCCACGATAGCCCTGTGAAACTCTTTGTGTCCTATATTGTCAAGTTAGCGGACAAGTTAAAAAAAATGACTGTATATTCTTCCCATAACGGGGCAAAATTTGACACACAGTTCCTTTATAAGGAGTTGCTTGAGCACGAGTCATCTGAGATATTTACAGGTGATCCCTTGAAAAGAGGCAACAAACTAATACAGATGCAAATAAGAGGTAATGTACAGTTTAAAGACACTTTATTATTCACACCTTGTAAATTAGCAAAGCTACCCAAGGTGATGGGCGTAGCCGCTGAAGTTTCAAAAGGATATTTCCCTTACACATTCCTCACTAGCGAAACTTTAAATTACGTAGGACTACCTCCACCCAAACATTACTTTAACTATGAATGTATGAGTACAGATGAACGTGAAGATTTTGACCGATACTACACAGTTTTAATGAATCTAATCCTTATAATATAGCTGATGAATGTGAGCGTTATTGCGTGAAATGTGCGCTGCTTAGAGTATGTTTCCAGGCCTTTAGAAGGATGTACATAGGCCGTTTCAAATGCGATCCGTTGCAAGTCGCAACCACATCGCCTCATTATGTTTTACGGTGTTCAAGAATAACTTCATGCCTAAAGACACCTTAGCCGTTATTCACAGAAACAATCCCTGCAGTTATGGGCACAAGACTATTTACTGGCTCATACACATACAGCAGCAGAAAGGTGTATACATAAAGCTTAATGGTCATGTTTTTGGGGTTGATGGTCTAAGCCAGTGGTGGCCAACCTTTTATATACCGAGCGCCATTTTTCTTGTGCCAGAGTTCCGATGCGCGAAAAAAAATCTTAAAATTACTCTTACCTTTAATGAGATTTTTGAGTTTGTTTTAATCCCGCCAACTTGTCTATATTGGGCTTTAAATTTGTTGTTGAAAGTAAAAGCAGATTTTTTAGATTGGAGTCAGTGAGTCGTGACCGCATTAATTTTATTTTCGCAATTATTTTGATAAATCAATTTCACTATCATTATTTTCGCTTTGCATTTTTAGATGCTCAAAATGGTCTAAATTTTCGGTTTCTAATTGGAAAACCAACAGTGTTAATTTCATTCTAAATGCATTAATATCATTCACTAGGTTAGTAAACAATCTGTTGCTACCTTGTAGTTTCAAATTTAAGTTATTGAGATGACTGGTCATATCAACTAGAAATGCTAAATCAAATAGCCACTCACCGTCACATAAGAGCGCCCTTTCCTTAGGTAACTCATTTTTCTCTTCTAAGAAATGAAAAACACTCTTTTAATTGCCAGAACCTGTTCAGAACCTGTCCTCTGGAGAGCCAACGCACATCACAATGAAGAATAAGATCATCATATTCCAATTCTAGCACATCACAATATTCTCTGAATTCTCGTCGGTATAATCCTCTTGCTCTAATTTTATTCACACATTTTACTACTGTTGCCATAACACCCTGGAGATTTAAAGTTTTCCCACACAATGATTCTTGGTGTATAATAGTGATATTTCAGTAAAGGACGATTTAAAAACTTTTTAAGTAAAGTTGTGGTGCCAACAATTTTACCGACCATTGAAGAAGTTCCGTCAGTGCAAATACTCGAGTTTGTTCCAATCCAATTCAAATTTTTCTAAGCATGATTTTAATTTCTCAAATACATCTGACCCTTTCGTCGTTCCATAAAGTGACTCAAGACCGATAAGTTCCTCAAAGACGTTAAAATTATCGTCAATTCCTCTAATAAAAATGCTTAACTGGGCTGTATCACACATGTCGACAGATTCGTCCATGGCAATTGAAAAAAAGCTGCAAGCATGGGCATGAACTTTTAATTGATCAGATACACCAGTAGAGAGATCTTCAAACGTCTCGTTATTGTCTGCTATGACAGTGTAAGTTCACCAACTTTTCTTTCTACATTCTGATCACCAAGACGTCTGCCGAATATTTCTAGGCTAGGCATAACAGTTTCTTCGCCATCAGTAAATGGCTTCTTTTTGGCTAACATTAAAGCTATTTCGTATGACTGACATGAAGTAAACATTTATAAAACGATGCCACTTCGTACCATAATTTACATTTATTCTTTATATTTTATATGGTAACATTCTTTATGTTTTATCATTTATATATAATGATATATAATATATAGTTTCTAACGAAACTAAACGAATTTAACCAAGCTAACCTAATGTGGCGTAAATATAGTCACAATAGCGAGGTTTTAGCGACCCAACCAGTTAAATTAGATACGGATGCCAATGCCAGACGCACGATTGTATGCAAAATCTAAAAGTTAATAAATAATAAACATATTTATAATCATCATGTATTCAATTGTATTATTCATGTATCACGTTAAAAAAAGTGACAAATTTGTAATATAACTATGTCAAATTCATTTTTCTAAATGGTCTATTGACTCTATTAAGAAACCGATGATAAAGGAATTCTATACAAGTAATAGACTTTTAAAGAAATTTTTACATAATTTTTCTAAAAGCATCATGCGCCAACTTCGAAAGGCCAATGCGACACATTTGGCGCATGCGCCACGTGTTGGTCACCATGGGTCTAAGCGAAAACCGTGCCACTGGTGAGAAGACTGTGTACTCCTTTAACGGTTGCTGGTTCACTCATAAAGTATTGTAGGAGCATGAGTATGATGCACGGATAGAAACAGATGAACAGTACCGTGAAGAAATAAATACGATCAGGCGTTCAATGGTGCTGGATCCTCTCAAATGCGGTGATAGCTTGTTCGGAGGGCGTACAAATCCCTTCAAGCTATACTTTCCGCCTACGGAGGGCGTGAAACTCCATTACTACGACTTCTGTTCTTTATATCCCTACGTGATGAAGGACAATCCGTACCCCGTGGGTGCACCTGAGAAATTTGTGGGACCTGACCTGCCAACCATCGAGGTGTTCTCACCAAATATGAACGGGTACTATTTCGGCCTTTCTTTCGTAGATGTGCTCCCCGCACGCGATTTATGGATGCCGATCTTATCCGTCGTTATCGATCACAAGCTCATGTTTCCCTTGTGCGTGAAGTGCACAGAGGAGAACAATGGGGAATGTAATCATACAACCAACCAGCGTAAGATCAGAGGTGTATATACAAGCCCAGAGCTGGATCTAGCTGTTCGCCATGGGTATATAATATTGAAGATACATGAGGTGTGGAAGTTTCAGAAGCTACCCAACCATTTCACGCAATATATAAACGCTTTTTTGAACGATAAGGTAGAAGCATCAGGGTATCCGCGAGGAGTTGATACCAAAAATGAAAAATCGGCCTATATTCAACGTTACCGTGGCCGTGAAGGTATACAGGTTGACCGTTCCCAAATTGTAAAGAACCCTGGCAAGCGCTTTAGTGCAATGTTGTGTCTAAACAGTCTTTGGGGAAAATTTGCACAGAATACTGGCAAAGGGAACGTTCATTTAGCACAAAGTTATAGTGAAGTCTGGGATTATGCCAACGCTCCCGATAAAGAGGTTATGGAGATCGTGAATGTAGGTAATACTTACATAATAAAGTACAACAATATCGAATTGGCTACGGATACCTCACGGGTTACAAACATACCTGTAGCCAGCTTCACAACTGCCTACGCACGCATGAAACTTTGGGGCCTATTGCATTCTCTTGGGCGGAGGGTTTTGTACGCCGATGCAGCTAGTGTGATATTCACAGAGAGGGAGGGTGAATACATGCCTCCCATTGGTGAATTCCTCGGAGAGTTGACTGATGAGATCAAGGATGAGTATGGAGACATTGCATACGCCGACTCTTTTTTCTCAACAGGGCCAAAAACTTATGGGTTACGGGTGAGGGTGGGGGAGGATATGAATATTTCGTGAAGGCTAGGGGTATCACGCTCAACCAGGCGAATTGGCGGATCGTTAACTTTGATTCGTTGAAGGATCTAGTGTGCTTGGATGATGATGAGTGCGACCGGCCGCCCCAACTAACTGTAGGGACCCACAATTTTCGGGCGTAGAAGCTGGTGGGCGTGAAGGAACTTAGGGGTACAAAGGTGTGCCGTAACACCTATTGGAAACGTTACCAGGTGCCTGGTACCTACGATACCATACCCTTTGGATACCATAATCTTTGATATGTCTATTGTTAACTTATTTATTAAACGTATTTGTAAATATATATACACCTTGAATATTTCGTTTATTAAATAATTCGTGTTTCAATTAGCGTTTCATTTTCTCCTTTGTGTGTGTGTGTGTGTGTGTGTGTGTGTACACAGGAGAAAATTCTAAGCTCCGCCCAGCGTGTGTACAAGAGAAAGTTCTAACCTCCGCTCACCTGTATGATTGTTCATGTGAATCCTGCTACTATCTGGGCATATCACTTCCTTGCGTGTTCAGTTGACCGCTGCAAGCCCTGGGTCTCAGACGTGCATTTCCCCACGTAGACGAAAACTAGTAATGGCTACCTTTAACATTGCGTGTTCGACGTTCATGAAGTGGTATTCGGTAAAGTGTGAAGATAAAGTTACTGGATGGCTCCCTATTCCACCCTCCTTTTATACTTTTAAGGCTACATAGAATCGTGCGAAGGTACAAGAGGTACAAATACTCTACTGCTATTCTGGCGAGAGCAGTGCAGGATTTCGTGGTACAAATGATGTATTGAACTATGTTGTAGGACTAAACTTTATAAAAGCTTACATATACCGTGAAGTAGAAGAAACAACACGTGCAGAAGAGAAGCAACGGATATGGTTAGTGAGTCTTGTTGATGAGTGGTACGACAAGCAATATTATGTCATGTTGCATCATACCGAGTACTCGTACCCTGCGACTGAGAATCTAAATCTTGTCATCATGGAGAATCTTAAGTATTTTTACCACTACATTAATAGATATCATGACGAGGTTTGTAGTGAGGTTGTGGCTAAAGGTCTGCGTGAGTATTTAACAGAATTTAGAGATGAGTATCGCATGGTAAGCAAAATGGAAAAATATGGTCATATATTTCTCTCAAATAGTGCGCCGGAGTGTGAATAAAATGTGTTTAGTTCGTGAAAATCCCCCTATGCAAAAATGTCTGATGCGTATTCTGGGGAGTGGGAGTGATAAAACATTAAAATCGATATTGCTTCATGTATCAGAAAATTTCTCAAAAAATCTATCCAATATAATGGGATACAACTATTCATATAACTCTTACATGTTGGAACAGCACCGTACACGTTTCATTAGCTTATGGTGTGACTCACTCCTCCCGCCGAGCCGATCCGTTGCATGTGGCTCATAGTCATTTCAGAGCTTGAACCGACTGGACGTGCACTCCTCGAATACGATGGAACTTCCTTTGAGCAGGATTCTCAATGCCGTGTACGATGTGTCCGTGACGAAGTCGTTGCGCGTGTTCAGGCATAAAACCGGTGCCATTAACTATGTACTGGAAACGACTTGTAGACAAACAAACAAACGGAATGTTGTTTATTTAAGTGCTGAGATGTATAGAATTTTCATGGTAATTGAGAAGTGGAGTGAGGATCGTTGTAAAATTCCTGCAGGTGTAGGTACAAGAAGAGAGATCAGTGATACCCCATCATATGCCTTTGTTTTTACGTTGTGTATAAATAACGATCAGCCATGCATTGATATACGACTAATGTGGAAGAATGCATCTGATAATAACGCTCTTGTCCATACGCGAAACCGTTTCATCCTCGACAGAATGTTTGAAATCGTCGGATTCCGCAAGCTGAAGTCTATATTAGACGCGCGTATTACGGATATGCTTTATTTTGATACGGTTCTTGAATACGCATACACCGCCCTGCTCGATGGGTTTACCGAGTATAGGACTGAACAAGGCGAGAATGGTCTAGAGCTGGATGCTTATTTAAAAGGTTTAGACTCTTTGAAATATCATGAACTTTGGTACAAAGCACTTGAGCGGTACAGGGCAGAGCTCACCTACACCGTTCACCCTGAAGAACTATTTCTTTATATAATGAGCAGCTGTCGTAACGACTTAGAAGATTATTTCAACTACCGCTATGCAGTGTGAAGAAGTGTTCACGATTGAAAGGTAGGGTCGGTAAAAATAAACCCTCGATTGGAAAGGTGTGTTTATAAACTTGTATTTAATAATGATGTTGTGATTAACGATGACCTCTTTGTGCGTGCTTTTGATTGTATTCTAGTCGTATTTAAAGATAACTTGCCAACCGAATGTAAAGTGGACACAAAAATAGTATTGAACAATATGAAGGCCACTTACATAGAGTATAGGTCTCTCTATAACTTGAGCGGTGAAATAGTATTAAGCCGTGTTTACTGCGTAGTACAAAGCAATAATGATGTGACTGTAGACTCGATTACTTGTGAGTTTAGTGTTTTGCGCAGTAGAACAAAGTGAATGTATTTTGATGTATATTCATTTTCAATATATTTAATTATTTAACATAATTGTGTGTGTATATATATATATATATATATATATATATATATATTAGTTCTCCTGTACTGCTGTTTTGATGGTTATAGTCCATCGTTTTGTCTTATATTATTTTTTATTTTTTATTGGTTTGATTTTAGTTAAGTGCAGTAGAAGATAAAGTGTATGTATTTATTTTCAATATATTTAATTATTTAATATAGTTGTGTGTATATGTATATACAGGGCGTCCCAAAAAATGTATACACACTTTAAATACTTATAAAGGCAGTGTTTATTAAAATACATTTCATTTTCAAAATGTAATAGAATCTACAGACATTATTTAATTGTTTTGTCAACGCCTGTTTTCAAACTGACGTCCGTTCTGGTCCAGGCACTGCTGATAACGCGAAGCAATGGAATCGCAAACATCACGAAACATTTCGTTTGGTATTTGTGTGCATTCTCGTTCAATGGCTGCTCTCAATTCAGCGACTGTTGCAGGTTTTATAGCGTAGACTTTGTCTTTTAAGTATCCCCATGAAAAAAGTCTAGTGGTGTGAGGTCTGGTGAACGCGGAGGGTATTCTACGAAACCCCTTCGTCCAATCCACATCCACATCGTGCCAAGTACCACTCGCAATACTCCACTCTTCGGTCCGGATCATCTTCATTAATAGCATGGACTAATCTTGGAATGTAACTTTTCCATTGACAGCGCTTCAAAATGCGTTGGACAGACGATTCTGAAATTCCTACCTCACGACTCGCTTGCCGCACAGATTTTCTTGGACTTTGGTGATACGTTTCCAGTACTCTTTCTTGCTTTGTGGGGCTTGTCGATGTCCGTGGTCTTCCGGAACGCTTCTTGTGGACATTCTGAACAGTTCCATCGGCTTCAAACTTATCTCTAATTCGAGTGATGGTAAGTCGCGTTGGTGGATCTGTTTGAAACTCCCTCCTAAACTGTCTTTGCACTTCAACTGCGTTTTCACACTTCCAGTAGCATTTTAGAATGAATTTCCTTTGTTCAAAGCTTAGTCTGACTGCCATTATTATTTCTAATGGGTTTAACTTGGAAAGAAAGAAACATCAATTGAGCTATCAGCTGTTAAAGTGTGTATACATTTTTTTGGGACGCCCTGTATATATATATGTTTCTCCTGTACTGTTATATCGATGGTTATATTATTTTTTATTTTTATTATATATATATTCCTTGTTCATATTTCTTATACCATTATTATTTTTTATTGCATGTATTCGTCGTTTGTATAGGATTGTATATTTATTTTCTATATATTTCATGAAATTGATTCCAATAATTCGTCTAAATAAACAGAATGATGTAATGGTGTTTTATTTAATTCTTTTCGTTGTAAACGATATTATTATTTAATTATAACAAATGGCTGGTTACGCCTTCTAAGCCGACTGATGGATTTCTAAGCTGACTGTCAAGAATATATACATTAATTAAATAAATAGCGCTATCTAGCAACTCAACCCTAATAAGTACACCTGAACAAGCCATTTACGCCAGATTAAGCCTTCTAAACCGACTGACGGATTTCTAAGCCAACTGTCAATAATATAGGCTTTAGTTAAATAAATAGCGTAATCTGGCAACTCAGCCCTAATAATGTACACCTGAACAAGCCATTTACGCCTTCTAAACCAACTGGCGGATTTACACCTTATAAAACAGCGGGCGCTCAGATGAACTCTCATTATGCGTCTGGCTGGAGCCAGGTGAACACCCTTTCTATTTCTCCTTTCTCTCCCTCTTTTAGGTTAAGGCTACCCCTATGGGGGAGGTCATCCTCCCTTCTCCCCCCGAAGATCCTTCCCCTTTGCAGCATTAACTTGTTGCATAACCCTTCCCCCCTTTGCAAACCCCCCCTCTCATTGCATAACCACTTGCAACATCCCCTTGCAAGATATTGCAACATTGATCAATATTGCATTGCAACACTGGGCGACATCAGTTGGTTTCGGCCTGTCCACCTCTAAAACCAAAAGCATAGTCTTCAGCAGAAGATCCACAGCCATTCTTGCCCCCTCGGTCACGGTATACGGCGAGCCCCTCAAAGTGGTGCCCACCGCGCAGTTTCTGGGCATGACCTTTGACCGACGGCTCAATTGGGTTCCCCACCTCAGGCACCTGAAACACACACTCTAGCGTCCCCTCGCTGACCGACGCTCCCTCCTCCGTCTTTACACTTTCATGGTCCAGTCAAAGCTGGACTATGGAAGTATTGTATACGGATCTGCCTCCAGCATTTCCCTCCGAATCTTGGACCCAGTACTTAACAGAGGCTTCCGCCTCTCCACCGGTGCCTTCCGATCCTCCCCAGTTTCCAGCCTCCACTCAGAATGTAACTACCTCCCTCTCACCCACCGACGGGTTCTGCTCCTCATGAGGACCTACCTTCGCGCGCAGAAGCTACCCTCGTCACCTCTGTGCGCGGCAATTTCAGAACGTCCACCGCAGGGACAGAGCTGGCACTTCACTGAAGCGGTCCGCTCTTTCCTGGACCTTTCCAACAAGCCTTCTCCCTCAGTCATCCCCTTCTCATATCATATCCATCCTCTCTGGCTCCTCACCCCTATTAAGTTTTGCAGGGACTTATGTGCCCTGCCAAAAACTACCACGACAGCTGCAGTAAACAAGTAACTTCCAGGAACACGTAACCCGACACCTGAATACTGTCCCCATCTATACGGATGGTCCCCGGTCAGAGGTACGGCTGCCTCAGCGGTGATACTGACCCAACCGCTCTCTAGAGCCGTCCCCCTTCCCGGTGAGGCCTCTGTCTTTTCAGAACTCTTCGCTATTCTGGAAACCCTCGACATCATAAGCACCCACTCCGCCAACTCCTATGTCATCTACTCAGATTCTCAAAGCACACTGCTCTCCCTTGAAAAATTTAACCCCCTTCATCCACTCATCCGCACCATCCAACAAACCTTCTACTCCTTAACAGTATCCCAACAAAAGACGGTCGCCTTCTGCTGGATCCCGGCACATGTCGGTATCCGGGGTAATGAGGAGGCGGACCCTAAGACGAAATCCGTTTGCTCATTGCCAGTCTTCACCCGGCCCTTCCCTTTCACTGATTTCTTCCCGACTCTCCGCTCCCACTTCCGTTCCATCTGGCAATGGGAATGGGACCAGGCTATAAACAACAAACTCCATAGGATAAAACCACAACTTGGATATTGGGCTTCCTCCTTTCATAGGTCACGTCATAAAGAAGTAATTCTAGCCCGTCTCCGCCGAGGACACAAGCGAAGCACACACGGTCACCTGCCTCACCTGCCATACCCCCATCACCGTCGTCCATTTCCTGGTCGAATGCCCGAATCTGTCTGACATCTGCCACAGCTGTTTCCCCTACCTGTCCCTCATTCCCACGTACGAACGTCTCCGGTCCATACTCGCCGAAGGCTCCCACTTTTGAACGGAAGCGATTTTCTGTACCTCACCCACTCTCAACTACTTCACCGCATCTAAATCCATACCCCCCCGTATCCCACATATTCAATAACTGAACCTTCTCACCCTCCCCCCCAGTCCAATCCTCCCATCTCAGCGACATCACCCATCCTCTGTCTAGCCGAGATATGTACCACTCGAGATACGAATCTGCGGTTAAGCAAAAAAAAAAGTATATATATATATATATATATATATATATATATATATAATATATATATATACAGTATATAACTGAGTTTAAATAATTACTTTGAAGTATGTGACAAAAGAATCTTCTTTAGATAAGAAGCTTTCTTCTCGCTTATAGTATGTTTACAACCTATTTTGCATAAACTAATTTCACTAAGTTTATGCAAACATTTTAAATTATGAAGATAAAATTACTCTTTGATACACTTCAATTTTTACGTTGGGGGCGCACAATGTTTGCCATTAAAATTGAATACATGCTTTCCGATTTGAAAAAAGAGAATAAAGATAATTTATGCAATTTAGAAATATATTACTGCTACGCCTTTCCGTCACTTTATACAGGAATTGTTCTAACATTTTTTATTTTTTTTTATATGTTTGAAACACTTCATAAAGTTGAATACAACTGTGTGAAACGTACTGAAATGTATTTACAAGATAATGATCAGTTTCAATATTTATTGTAACCCCCGTTAATAAAATAATATAATTAATACGGTTCATGACTTTTTGCCGCATCCTGTTTAGGTATGCCAGTAGTATGGGCGCAAAAGGAGAGAGTGTAATGCAATTGCAAATGTTGTTCAATGTTGCATAAGTTATGCAACAAAAGGGGAGGGGAATGTTGCAAGATGTTATGCAACAAAGAGGGAGGGGGAGTGATGCAAGAGCAACAAGGGTTATGCAACTTGGAGGCGGAGTTATCCCCCAAGAGAGAGAGAGGAGAGAGATGAAGAGAGGTGTTCGCATGGCAGGAGCCAAGCGCGTATTAAGACTTCAGCCGAGCGGCCGTTGTCTTAATATGTTCCTAATCAGCCAGTTGGCTTAATCAGCCAGTGCCTCCAGGCATTATCAGCCAGCTGGCACAGTGTATACTTCGTTTTGGCACGTACACACCCGCCTATACGCCCATAAAATATTACGCACACACGATTATATGCACTGGGTTCGAGACCCGGTGGCGGCGCGTCCTTCCACGGTTGGTAGATAAATGGGAAACCAGGGTAACCTAATGATCCGTGTTAAACTGTAAGTCTAAGGTGGAGTGTAAACATCCTTTCACGATTGGTAGATAAATGGGTAACTAGGGTGCCCTAGCAGGGATCCCTATCGTGCGCTCTCTCTTATATCTGCCCCGTTAAAAAGTAGGTCTAGGGCGGGGCGAAAAGTTTGGCCTTCGCTAGAATGAACAATTCGGGCCGAAGCCATCGAAAGCAAAGGTGATCCAAAATATGTACAAATCTCTCTCTCTCTCTCTCTCTCGCTCTCTCTCTCTCTCTCTCTCTCTTTCTCGCTCTCTCTCTCTCCCTCTCTCTCCCTCTCTCTCTCTCTCTCTCTCTCTCTCTCCCTTCCGCAGGGGGTATAAAGGTTATGCACATTAGGGTGGAGCGAAAAATACTTTTTTTCTAGTATGAAGTTCTAATAGTGATTAAAAGTTGCATTTAGTGGACGAAATATGCCTGCCAAAATATGAGTTCATTTGTTTATAATTTTCAGCTGCCACCAGGGGGCTAAAGTTAACACAATTTTGTGTAAAAAGGAAAAAAATGCTTCTATTTTAGGTTTGTCAAACTATTATAAAATTTTATCTTAGAATTATCTAATAGTTTGATTAAGATTCTTAAATGATAGGAATTCGTTTTGTAAAAATGCCTTTTCATATGCTTAATATCTTCAGCTGCCACAAGAGAGCTGAAGTTAACACAATTTAGAGTAACTGAGTCATGTTGAGACTACACTGAATGTGGGGGGGGGGGGAGGGTTGTGGGGGAGGGTTTTGGTGTGAAGGAATTTCTTTCTGTGAGTCATTAGAACAGTGTGTTAACACTTGTCTTCTCAGGTAGTAGGCCTAGTCGCTCAGTTGATCGGAGAGTTTTTTAATATGATCGGAATATTATAAAACTTTATTTTAAAGTGATTTATATAGAGATAATATTGATTTTATTATAAAATGCTTGTTATAATGCATTATATAATTTTAGTTTATTTATATAATATATTATATATTTATATAATATATATATATACTTATAAAATATATTATATATATTAATTATATAATGTTTTGATGTTACAGGATATTTTGTGATTGTGAATTTTTCTTAAAAATATTATGGCATGAAATACTAAATATAAACATTTCACTAGAGAACATATGAAGTGTGCCATATTTGAAGTACCTTGTGAGATGAGTGATATGCAACTACCAACTTATAACTGCATTATGAAAGATTACCTGTTCACAAAACATTTAGTGAAGGAGCAGATGAATAACAAGGAGCCTTCATTTTCTGAAATAGCAGAGGCAGTTTCCAAAAAGGTAGAAAATATTTGGAAGAAGGCCTCTTTGCCAATAGTTTCACATACACGCGTTTTACAGATGATGCGAGTGTACCATGATAAATACAGGTCCTTATTAAAGCCATACAAGTCACGCAAGGATCAGCCTAAGTACGAAAATCAGCTTGAAGAATTTAAAAACTCTTCAAATGCACTTTGTTTGACATCTGCACCTGCAAATGTAAGGAGTTTAGGAGATGCTCATGTGAAAAGAGTAAGAAAGTCCCTCCAAAAGAGCAGGATTTTTTAAATGACCAACGAACACAAAATAATGGTGATAGGAAGCATTGACATAGCACACACAAGACGATTACAAGCAAGAGAACATCGAAAGGAAATGGAAAAAGCACGTCTGGAATCCTCACAAACAACTAGTGCTGCTATAACCAATACGTCCAACTTACAAATCGAAACAGAGACAAGTGAACTTCAACAACTAGAAGAAATATCTGAAGATAATGAGGAAGATACAACCTCGACTCAATATGTAATATCAGAACAACAGATGCGTGAGCCACTGCCTTCATTAGCAATTACTTGTGATAGATTTAAAATGTTGGACAGAGCTGGGGCTGCTATTGCTTCTGCAGTATTGGCAGATCTTAAAATTGTTACTCCCGAAGACAAAGGGAATATTATAGACAGAAGTAAGCTAAGACGTGAAAGACAAAAACAGAGAAAGGAACTACAACAGATAGGAGAGCCAAAAACCATGCGGGGATTATACTTTGATGGCAGAAAGGATAAAACAATGATTCAAGTCCAGGAGAGTGATGGCTCTAACTACCAAAGAACCAAACGCGAAGAGCATATCAGCATAATATCTGAACCACACTCTCTGTACTTTGCACATGTGACACCTTCCAGTGGCAAAGCTAAATACATTTGCACAGCGCTAGTGAATTGCTTGAAAGAAAGGAATGTTGATATAGGGAACATCGTTGCAGTTGGCTGTGATTCGACAGTGGTTAACACTGGTAGTATTGGAGGCACAATAAGATTACTGGAAGAAGCCTTTAATAAGCCATTGCAGTGGCTGATATGCCTTTTCCACCTTAATGAACTTCCATTGCGCCATCTGTTTCATCACTTGGATGGTACCACTACTGGACCAAGAGCATTCTCAGGAGAAATTGGCCGAGCACTTTCAGACTGTGAAAAGCTTCCCATAGTTAACTTCAAACCCATTGAAATTCAAGAGGACATGTGTGAAGTTGATGTAGATGACATAAGTACTGACCAGAAATACCTTCTTGAAATTCACAAGGCTATATCAAGTGGAACATTCTCAAAGAGTCTTAGGCATAAGAGTCCAGGCAATATATCACATTCAAGGTAGCTCACAACAGCAAACAGGACTCTGCGGTTATATGCAAGCACAGAGAATCCTTCAGGCAATTTACAAGAATTAGCTACTTTCATTGTTAGGGTATACGCACCAATGTGGTTTCAGATAAAGCGTAAACCATTATGCCAATATGGTGCTAAACATATGTGGCATATGATTGCAAGAAGCCGGTATCTCCGTGAAGAGCTTAGGAGAGTACATGACTCAGTCATTCAGCGAAATGCATATTACGCAAATCAAGAAAACATTCTCATTGCAATGATAGCTGATGAAAGGGAGCATGTGCGTCAGTTGGGATTTAGGCGTATCATAAAAGCAAGGGCATGCATTCAAGAAACAGATGTTATCAGGTATTTTAAGGTGCCAGAAATAAATTTTTATGCCAAAGACTATACAGATCTCATTATGTGGCAAGATTTTCAGATAGCAGAACCACCGATAACCAAAGGAGTTTCTCTTGATGATATTGAATCATGCATCAAACATGGTACTACTCTTCATTCAGAATTATTTCAGTTTCCATGTCATACACAAGCCGTAGAGAGATGCGTCAAGCTCGTTACAGACGCTGCTGGATCAGTCTGCGGACCTACAAACAGAGACGGTTGGATTCGTGCTACATTAGAATCAAGGAAAAAACAGCCAAAATTTGACACAAAAGCAAATTACTAAATAGTCTTCAGCAAGAACCCTTTCTAGAGGGAGGTTGGTTGGGGAAAGGGTGGTAACTCCGCTAAGGCACGAAATAACGTTTCTTAACTGTCTCAAGCCAGTATAAAGGAGGAGAGACATCCTTTTATTACTGTTCCCTTTTTCAAGTAAATACAGAATCATACTTAATTGTCATTTTTAAGTTAATTTCAGCCCTCTTGTGGCAGCTGAAGATATTAAGCATATGAAAAGGCATTTTTACAAAACGAATTCTTATTATTTAAGAATCTTAATCAAACTATTAGATAATTCTAAGATAAAATTTTATAATAGTTTGATAAACCTAAAATAGAAGCATTTTTTCCCTTTTTACCCAAAATTGTGTTAACCTTAGCCCCCTGGTGGCAGCTGAAAATATTAAACAAATGAACTCATATTTTGGCAGGTATATATCGTCCACGAAATGCAACTTTCAATCACTATTAGAACTTCATACTAGAAAAAAAGTATTTTTCGCTCCACCCTAATGCACATTTCTTCTGGGTGTTGTAAACGTTATACTTGGGGTGTGACAGCCCTCCGGTCCCGAGTCGTAGGATTCTAGAGAAATTGGCTGCCAATTCCTTTAGGTTCTCTTTCTCTTTCGGGAGGGTGGGTGAAGTCTGTTGTACAATCCTATCCCGTGGGTTACTAGGACCCCACCCTATCCCTACTCTGTCCTTTTAGCTTAGGTTAAGGATGCTCTCCTCTGACTGCAAAAAAAAATATCTTTTAGTATTGTCTTTTTCTCTTCTTTTACTATTAGAACCCTACTGCTACCTCATGCGTGGGAAGAGAGGCTTTGGAACCTCTATAAATAGCAGAATTTAACGCTCGTAGATCGTGAGAGGCTGGGATGGAAGGGTCCCAGGCGTAGGGGCGCGATGAATATGAATGGAGTGTGGCTAGTGCCCCGTTAAGCCCATTCGTAACGCGTAATGGCCTGACCAGCCCCCTGCGACCGTTCTTTGGTGACCAGTTGATGGTGGTTGGCTGTACTGCTCTTAGGTGAGAGAGCTTTACTGCCCAGCTGGCTGCCAGGCCAGCGGAAAGTCTCGAGCATAGCCTCTGGGTCTGGTGGGATATCTTTTGAACACTGGATTGTAAGTGTCTGGCCGCTTGTGAGTGACTAGTAAGACTTAGTAAGGAGCTGCATCTCGCTGTCGCCCCTGGCGGGAAATCCGTGACGCCTGCGTCGCGAGTGTTTGTCAGTTGGTAGTTACGACACGTTTGGGACTGTCCGGCCCTGGGGAGTCCCTCCGTCGGTGCGACAGCAGCGAGAGGTGTTGTCTTCTGGATGTGATGAACGTCACTTTGCAAATAGGCGGATGCAGCTTGGGCGTGAAGAATTCACCTCCCCCCTCCTTTTTTATATACTGGTCAGAACGTTTTTCATAGTTTTCATTGCTAGAACGCTTTATCTTATTCAGTGTATTCAGATCTCGAAAAAAAAGTTACAATGACTGGACTGCAGAAACTGAAGGCTGAATGCGCGAAGTGTGGAGTAAATCAGTGGGTGACGAACTTCAAAGAAGCTTGCTTCGAAAAGATCAACCACCCAGCATTTGCCGCTTTTGCGAACTCATGCAGTTTTACGAGAAGCTAGAATAGAGGGTCCGGCGGCTCGAGTCGTCCACATCGGGTGTTGGAGGTGCAGCGGTCGCTGATGCGGCTGCGCCCTCCACCCCGGAGCTTATTGATAGGATAACCGCCCTGGAAAGGCGGTCCAACGGTGGACTGGACAGAGCTCGAGACCGCGGAGAAAGGGTAAAGGTGCAACCGGGGGTCGGGATGCAAAATCAGTGTCAGGAATCGCCATCGACCCACATGGAATGCAGGGAACCGCGACGTAAATTGGAGGGAAGGGAGGGCACAAAGAAGGGGCCGATAGAGAAGGGTGGGAAGGGGCCCATAAAGAAAAAGGGTGGGAAGGAGCCTACTGATGGCCCAAAGAAACCGAAGGATGTAGCTGTCGGTCGGGGTGGGTCGGGTTGTGTAAGTGCGGCTCAGTCTATGGGTGGCGACGAGTTTCGAAAGATATCGGGAAAGAAGGCTGCAAAGCCGAAACCTGAGACCCCGGTTGCCGCTGTCAGGACCTCCAAATGCTTTAGTCTCCTGTGCGCGAAGGAGGAAGAGACCGTTTTGATTGGGGACTCGCAGGTTAGGGGCCAGGAGAAGTACTTTGCTTCTGCAAACCGGGACAGGAGGAAGGTAAGGTGCTTACCCAGGCGGGGAACGGCGCACTTAAGGAAGGAGTTAGAGAAGCTGCGCGTGGCTAGTCGGAGGACTGCGATCGTTGTCCACGCTGATGGCAAAGACCTGTTCCTCAAAGGCGGTAGGGTAGGTTCAGTTTTTGTCCTGAAAAATAATAGAACTGTGTGGAAACAAAAATAAAGCTAATAATATAGATTATATAATTTATGTTATGGTATCTAATTTATGCTAATTGTTATCTAATATGGCAATGCCAGATTATTTGATTCAAATTAGAGAAAACTCTTCTGCCTATACAGTTGAGTTACCTATGTTTTATATATTGATAGTAGTTAAGCATTTAGGTCCTATTTACCTTCATACTTTGGGTCAGTTATATTTGCCAAAAGATGACATGGCTCCATAGCTTTTTTTAAATCTCTTAATAATATCTTCTTTGTATGGAGCTAATTTTTCATCTTGAATTAAATTCAGCCAAATTTCAACAGCATCAGATAATGTTGTATTATCAGCCTGCAACTGTAACAAAAAAAAATAAAAACTATAAAGTTATATATGGCTGAATGAAAACATCTGTAAACATTTAGAATTATGCATTGTTAGAATTTACTTTTTAGTGTTACAAGTTACAACACATAAAATAAAGTGTATTTTAATTATTTATTAGTAGTGCTTTAGTACAGGATTCTATAAATAAAATGTGCACTATAAGTCTATAAAATATCTTGAAATTAATATTGGTATTTAAAGTTAAGTAATTTTAACTGCATAATATAAACACACCTTATCTAGGGCATTTCCAACAAGTAAGAGTTGTGACTGTAAATTGAGTGCCTCTCTCTGTATAGATAAGTTATCTATCAATTTTCCGATGTTGTGATCAATGTCTTCAATATGCTTTCCTCTTATTTCTATATATAGAGAGTAATTTAACAAATAAGTTTTTATGCATTCTAACTGAGAATTCCATCTGGTTTCATTTGGTAGTTGCGGCATCATACCTCCTGTCTCCATTAACCAACCCTAAAATATAAATTTTTATTACAAATATTGCTGGATTTGAGAGCATAAATAAATAGCCTATACAACTTATTAATGAGTCGTGAATTAGGATTCACACTGGCGACAGTGCTAATGCTAACATTGACAGTGCTAATGCATAAAAGTAAAGCTGACAGTAGCTAATTTATTGGATTTGTTTTTAGCTCACATCAGGTTGGTGATGGTTTCGGAAATATTTGTTAATTTCTACAACATGCTTGAGAACTGATTTTGGAGAGACATCTTTTTCTACCAAGTTTAGATGGTGTGCTGAACAGCCATAAGTAATAAGACTGTAGTTGTCCTCCTTAAGAATTTCTCTCATTCTTTTCATTTTGTTTTCGTTATCAGTACATATAGCAAATACCTGAAAATAAAATGTCATAACTCATAAGGAATTGAGCATTTGAGTATACCAAGGCGGAGAATTACATTCAGCTTATAACTAAAATAAAGTGTACCTACAAAATAGTTATACTTACATCAATGCCATATATTTCTTTAGTTTTTGTTATTGCTTCTCTAGCTAACTGTGCACAATATTCTGCTGTCTTTTTTGTACTCCCAGCATCTAATGCTGAAATCAGATATGGCTTTTTTTCATTACGAATACTGTGCGCAATAATAGGATCATTACCTACTGAACTCCAGCCATCTTGTATAAGGGTAATGGTACAATCATCAAGATTAAGGTCATTCTTCGTTTCATGGATTACTTCATCATTAACTTTTATTAACAGATCAGATGCCAACCTTTTCCTGTTTGGTGGTTCATATCCTGATCTTAGACCTTTGATTAATTTTATAAATTCTTTATTTTCTAAAACGTTGAAAGGTATGTTAGCTGAAAAAAAGAACCTTGCAACTTGTAGATCTAATTCTTCCTTTTGGTCCGCAGTCGTTCTTACCACAAATGGTGTAATTGATCTTTGCCTTTTATCATGCTTTATTGGTGTTGATTCTACAGGAGCGGCTCGCAGGTAGGCACTGTGGAACTGCAGCACCCCCATGATCTTATGATCTTTATATTTAAATATTTAAAATAGCCTCTCTGATTTATTTTTTCCAATGAACTTTTAGTTTTTAAATCAGATTATATCCTTTTTTCCAGATTTTGTTCGAAACGCTCGAAACCTCGGTGGCGGACGTACGAAGAGCGAGTCAGAATCGCGGGTTTAAGAGGATCCAAAGCACTGTGGACAGAGCAGTGCCGATTTGTTTGTTTGACGTGGTAGTTGTGTTGCTGTATCGTTTGCTAATTCGAAATTTAATTTCCGAATTGCATTTATCAATGATTCATTATCATTTATTTTTTGTCGTGAGATTGAAGTTAATTACAGTATATAATAATTGGATTAGTTACAATATATAGCTTTCATTTCTTAGAATATTTTTTCGCTCAGAATAAAATACATCCTTTATGTTCTACGGGGTATATTAATTAAAAATAATAATATATATACACAATTAAATAATTAAATATACATCCTTTATGTTCTACGGTGCAAAACGCTAAACTCACACGTAATCGAGTCTATATTCACATCGATATTAGTTTGTACTACGCGGTAAAACCGTCCAAGCAACACTTCACCTTTTAACTGATACGGATGCCTATACTCCACATAAATGGCTTTCGTATCGTTCAATACTATTTTTGTGCCCACTTTACATTCGGTTGGCAAGTTCTATTTAAACACGGCCAGAATACAATCAAAAGCACGCACAAAGCGGTCATCGTTAACCACATCATCATTAAATACTAGTTTATAAACACGCCTTTCCAATCGAGGGTTTTTTCTTACTGTCCCAAATTTTTCAATCGTGAACGCTTCTTCACTCTGCATAGCGGCAATTGAAATAATCTTCCAAGTCGTAATGACAGCTATTCATTATATAGAGGTACAGCTCTTCAGGGTGAACAGTGTAGGCAAGCTCTGCCCTGTACCGCTGAAGTAATCTGTACCAAAGTTCAGGATATTTCGAAGAATCTAAATCTTTTAAATAGGCATCCAGCTCTAGAACATTCTCGCCTTGTTTATTCCTACATTCGATAAATCTGTCGAGCAGAGCGGTGTATACATATTCAAGAACCGTGTCAAAATAAATTATATCCGTAAAACGGGCGTCTAATATAGTCTTCAGCTTACGGAAACCGACGATTTCAAACATTCTGTCAAGGATGAAACGGTTTCGCGTAGGGACAAGAACGTTATTATCAGAAGCATTCTTCCACATCAGTCGTATATCAATGCATGGCTGCTTGTTATTTATACACAACGTGCAAACAACGTCACATGAGGGGGCGTCACTAATCTGCTCTCTTCTTGTACCTACACCTGCAGGTATTTTATAACGGTCCTCTCCCCACTTCTCAACTATCAAGAAGGCTATTCATCTCCTCAACACTTAAATAAATAACATTACGTTTACCAGAGTTTGCTTGCCTGCAAATCGGTTCAAGTGCATAGTTAATGGTGCCGGTTTCACGCCTGAACACGCGCAATGACTTCGTCACAGAGACATCGTACGAGGCGTTGAGAATGCTTCTCAAAGGAAGTTCCATCGTATTCGCACGTCCACAAGGTTCAAGCTCTGAGATGACTATGAGCACAGGTGGACGGATCGGCTCGACGGGCGGAGTGAGTCACGCTTGTGAAACGTGTACGGGTTTGTTCGAACTCGTGTGTTTCGTGAGGTACACGGGTGGGCGGCTCGCTGGGGGGAGCGAGTCACATTGCTAAAGCGTGTACAGGCTTGTTCGAACACTTGTGCTCTTGGACAAACAGAATTTTCCACTACATGAAACAATACCGGCTTTAATGTTTTATCACTCACCAGACGTTCATTTCCACAAACTAAGCATCTTCACAATCCGGTGCACTATTTGAGAGAAACATATGCCCATATTTATCCTTTTTGTTTAACAAGCGATACTCGTCTGTTAAGTCTGTTAAAAACTCACAGCCCATTAGCCACAACCTCACTACAAACCTCGTCAAGATATATATAAATATAGTGGTAAAAATACTTAAGATTCTCCATGATGACAAGATATACATTCTCAACCGTTGGGTACGAGTAGTCGGGATGGGTTAACATGACATAATATCGCTTGTCCCACCACTCATCAACAAGACTCACTATCCATAACCGTTGCTTATCTTCTGAACGTGTTGCTTCTTCTACTTCGTGGTATATGTGAAAGGTTAGGTCTATAACATACTTCAATACATCGTCTGTACTACGAAATCCTACAATGCCCTCGCCAGAATACCCGTAGAGTATTTGAACATCTTGGTCCTTCGCACGGCTCAATGTAGCCTTAAAAGTATCAAAGGAGGGTGGAATAGGGAGTTTTTCAGAATCCACGACATCTTGGCACTTTGTCGAATACCACTTCATAAATGTTGAACACGCGATATTAAAGGTAGCCATTACTATTTTTCGTCTACGCGGGAGAATACACTTCTGAGCTCAAGGATATGCAGAGGTCAACTGAGCACTCAGGGATAGAGATATGCTCAGGTAGCGGCAGGACTCACGTTGCCGATCTTACAGTGGGCGGGGCTTAGCTTTTTACTGTACGCACACACGCACGCACGCAAAGGAGAAAATGAAACCTTAATTGGAGCAAATATACGTGTTAAATAAACATATCAATACACATATATATATATATATAAATACAATCAAGGATTAAGGTAGCCAAAGGGTATGGTATCATAGGTACCAAGCACCTGGAAGCGTTTACTATAGGTGTTACGGCATACCTTCGTGCCCCGAAGTTCCTTCACACACCCCAGTTTCTGCGCCCGAAAATTGTGCGTACCTACAGTCAGTTGGGGTAGCTGGTCACCCTCATCTTCCAAGCACACTTGTTCCTTCAACGAGTCAAAGTTAACGACTCGACGGTTCGCATGGTTAAGGTGATACCCTTAGCCTTCACGATATACTTCGAATCATCCCCAACCCTCACCCGTACCCCATAGGTTTTTGGCCTTGTTGACACAAACGAGTCTGAGTATGCACCATCACCATACTCATCGTTGATCTCGTCAGTTAGCTTTCCCAGGAACTCCCCAATAGCAGGCATGTATTCACCTTCCCTCGCTCTGAATATCACGCTATCTGTGTCAGCGTACAACACCCTCCGTCCAATAGAGTGCAATAGGCCCCAAAGTTTGATGCGGGCGTAGGCCGTTGTGAAACTGGCTACAGGTATGTTTGTAACCCGTGAGTTATCTGTGGCCAATTCGGTACTGTTGTACTTTATTATGTAAGTATTACCTACATTCACGATCTCTATGACCTCTTTATCGGGGGCGTTCGCATAATCCCAGACTTCACTATAACTTTGTGCCAAATGGACGTTCCCTTTGCCGGTATTCTGGCCAAACTTTCCCCAAAGACTGTTTAGATACAACTTTCCACTAAAGCGCTTGCCAGGATTCTTACCAATTTGGGATTGGTTAAGCTGTATACCTTCATGGGCACGGTAACGCTGAATATAAGCCGTTTTTTTTATCTTCGGTATCAAACCCTCGCGGATATCCTGACGCCTCAACCTTAATCTTCAAAAAAGCGTTTATATATGGTGTGAAAAAGTTGGGGAGCTTCTGAAACCTCCACACCTCATGTATCTTCATTATTCTATACCCATTGCGAACGGCTAGGGCCAGCTCAGGGCTTGCATACACACCTCTGATCTTACGCTGGTGGGTTGTATGGTCACAATCACCGTTGTTCTCTTCTGCGCACTTCAAACACAGGGGAAACATGAGCTTGTGATCTATAACGACGGGTAAGATCGGCATCCATAAATCGCGAGGGAGGAGCACGTCTACGAAAGAGAGTCCAAAGTAGCGCTCATTCAAGTTAGCTGAAAACTCCTCGATGGTTGGTATGGTGGGACCCACCATTTTTTCAGGTGCACCTACGGGGTACGGATTGTTCTTCATCACGTAGGGGTATAAAGAACAGAAGTCGTAGTAATGGAGTTTCACACCCTCCGTCGGCGGAAAGTATAGCTTGAAGGGATTTGTACGCCCTCCGAACAAGCTATCACCGCATTTGAGGGGATCCAGCACCATTGAACGTTTGATCGTGTTTATTTCTTCACGGTACTGTCGATCTGTCTCCATCCGTGCATCATACTGATGCTCCCACAAGAATTTGTGAGTGAACTGGGAGCCTATAAGTTGATCGCGGGTGCGGGTCCACGCAAGACAGTCAGCAGAAGATCTACCGTGGATCCCCTACGATTCCACACTCAGGACGGGGGAATGCGTGCCACCAGCAACAGTTAAAGGAGTACACAGTCGTCACACCAGTGGCACGGTTTTCACTTAGACCATCAACCCAAAAAACACGACCATTAACTTTAATGGGTACTTCACCCGTTTTGCGGGAATGCTTTATGTATACACCTGTCTGCTGCTGTAGGTGTATGAGCCAGCAAATAGCCTTGTGCCCATAACTGCAGGGATTGAGGGTGGTTGCGACTTGCAACGGATCGCATTTGAAACGACCTATGAACATCCTGCTAAAGGCCTTCAATCATACTCTAAGCACGCGCACATCATTCACGCAATAACGCTCACATTCATCAGCTATGTTATAAGGATTACTTTCATTGAAACTGTTATACTGTAGTATCGGTCTAAATCTTCACGTTCATCTGTATTCATACATTCATAGTTAAAGTAATGTTTGGGTGGAGGTAGTCCTACGTAATTTAAAGTTTCGCTAGTGAGGGATGTGTAAGGGAAATATCCTTTTGAAACTTCGGCGGCTACGCCCATCATCTTGGGTAGCTTTGCTAATTTACAAGGTGTGAATAATAACGTGTCTTTAAACTGTACATTACCTCTTGCATCTATATTAGATTGTTGACTCTTTTGAAGGGATCATCTGTAAATATCTCAGATGACTCGTGCTCAAGCAACTCCTTATAAGGGAACTGTGTGACAAATTTTGCCCCGTTACGGGCGAGAATATACACAGTCATTTTTTTTAACATGTCCGCTAACTTGACAATATAGGACACAAAGAGTTTCACAGGGCTATCGTGGGCATTCGTTTTAAAAACGTTTGTCCGTTTACCACATTTGTAACACTCATGACATTCGTTCTCTATACACTCATCACAGATAGTCTGGCGTAAAGTAAATGTGGAATAACCTCTTTGGTTTCAGCATTCGTATATGTTTCTATATCGTAGTACACAGTTATACAAGGGCTGTTTTTAGGCTTGGCGTCTTTCATATAACATACATGCTTTACTCCAACCGCCTTATATTTCTCATGGCATGTAGAACAGTGAATTCCATCACATTTATGCTTGAAATTCCCCCAATTATCCATCATATGAAACATACCTCATTCACAGATCCTCTTTTTCCTGCACGTGCCAATTGATTTATGGAGCTCAAAACAGTTATTATTGAAAAATGTGCATCTACACACATCACAATCCCTGTTCTCAGCTTCAACTACACGGCTTTCATATTTGGGGCTTTTACACTGCTCACATACCATGTGGCAATCTTTACAATGTTTCACTATATCATCCGGAAACTCGACACAACCCTTACACAAATCATGATGTCGTCCATATTTTCGACATTTATCATAACTCGCGTAAAGATCCCTTATATTCCGGATGGGTAGATATGTTGTTCCTGACAGCCCCAAAATAAGTAGGGGTCTTGTATGATCTCTCACACTGCTTTTAAAAACATACACAGTCGTGGGAGTAAAACTGGGGTACCTTGAGTTCCTCAGGCATAGGACCTATGTCCCTATCGGGGAACGACCGGTTTCTCCCCCTCAGCATAGATTTCGAAGCAATTTATGAAGGGGTCCGGGGCTCAGGAGATCCCCCATCCCCCACCGATGTGGGGGGTGTTCTTTTCGGTCACGTGATTGACCAGTGCACTACGTCGATTAGCTGATCATTCCATTTCTAGGGCTAGGAGTCGGGGGGAATCTTCTCCCCTAGCCATTAGCCTATGGATAGGCTGTATTGGGTTCCCGGAGTCAACGGGACGCGATAAGTCTTTCGGGGTACGACAACACGTGACGACCGTACCTTGCACCACGTCGGTTAGCCTATGATTCCATGAATTTGTGTAAGGCTAGGAGTCGGGGGGAAATCTAATCTAATCTTCTCCCCAGAGCCATAGGCCTAATGGATAGGCCTCGTATTGGGTTCCCGGAGTAATGGGATCGCCGATGAGTCTAAACGTGTGCCGGGGACAACCTGGAGAATTTTGCGAATGGAGCTAGTAGCCGCGCAAAGTAGCCTCTGTAGCAGTTCAATTAATTCTCGGTTCACGTCCCCGGGTACCTATCGAAGTTTGACCGTGGCTGAAAGCACCTATGAAAAGGTAGGGCCGGGGTGATCCCAGCCCGGCCGCAGACCCCTCTATAAACCACTCGTTGACTTATAAGTAGCGCGTCATAGGGCCTATGACTTCGGCCAAAATTTTCCATCAATCGCGCGCCCAACGCCTCGGCTCGTCGGAGCAACTGTCTCCCCGGTGCCTATGGCGGCCCATAGGGCTAGCGATCAGCAATAAGTAGAAGATGGAAGGTCGCAGATTGGGCTCTGAAGGCGCCCGAAATCTTGTGAGTTTCAACAGGGAGGTTACATCTTGCAAGGGGTGAGATTGTGAGTTTTATTTTTATTTTTAATTAATTCCCGTAGCAATGTGACGTAGGATGCTGCCTAATCGAAATTCTCACAACTTACCCAATGGGTGTTGTAGACCGTCCTTCGACGATCATCCATTCCAAATACAACTATACGAGCATTCATTTCCTGTTCTACCCTTCTCAGCTCTTCAGGACCCATATTACACTCAAATTCAAGTTTACAGTCTACAGCTAGTTTACGGGCATGCTCCACTACCGTGGCAACCAAATGTTTTTGACACGTGTATTTAGTACAGTAAACATATGGGCCAACACTACTGCTATAAAGCCGCAACCACGATCGGTGTTTATATGCCGTCTATATATAGCCTGAGAATTGAAGTTAAGAGTATAAGGTGTGGCACTATGTCCCGCAACACGGAATACACGGTCAATATTTACCGTGAAGTTTTCCATATTGAAGGCTATACTACTTTGAGAGGCCTGCATTATACGGCCTAATATATACTGTATGTCTTCAGCTGCCAAGCGTCTGAACGGTATTATTGCCCAAAAATCATCTACATCTCCATCATCTGACCCGAATCCGAAGGACAGCTTCGTCCTGACTTCACGTTCGTCCCGGTTCTGTAGGGCAAACTCTACAATACGTTCAACTATGCGCCGTAGTCCGTGTTCAACACCATTGATATACATGGACCTAGGATCAACCCTGATTATATACCGATTTCTAGTCAAAGCCGGGGTGGGGGTAGCGTTGCGCACCAACTCGAATGTTATGCCATCCTCAACAGAACGAGAAGCTGCTGTGGAGGAATTACCCGGAATTGAATAAGGGGGTGTATTTGAGGAAGTTACTGTTGTGGGGGTTGTGTTGTAAGACGTAGTAGGTTGGGTCTCTATTACTGGTGGTCTAACAACCGGCTCAACCCTGGCGCGCTTTATACCTGAGGTGGTGGGCTCTTCATCATGCCTCCGCTTTGAACTGGCGCATGCTACAGGTATCGCTGGTGAGGATTCGTCAGCGAGGATGGATTCTGTAGGTGCACGGTCAACGGGTTCGTCTGTGATATCGATGATGGGGTGCTGTACATCGTCGTCATTCACGGTTCTGTGGAAGAAGAAAACAAAATATAAGGAGCAGCACTCAAAATTTGTAATATTTTGTAAATGGCCGACTTAGGAGTGTGACGTGTTAGAAATGGATTCTGTAGAAAAATTCAGGTTCACGAGCCCAGCCACATGTATTATATCTGGACCTACAGGATGTGGTAAAACTGTGTTTATGCTTAAAATCATTAAAGAAAAGGGAGAGGTGTTCTCAAAAATTGTGCAAAAAGTTATATGGTGCTATTCGACGTATCAATCAGTGTTCAACGAGTACCAAGATGAAATCTTGTTCCACAATGGGGTCTATGACGTTAATTCGTTAAAGGGAAATGAACATACAGTCATCGTAATTGACGATCTCATGTTGGAGATGGATAAAACGTTTGCCGAGACATTTACAGTGTTCTCCCACCATCTTAACATAAGCGTGTTCTTCATCAACCAGAATCTATTTTTCAAAAATAGATACATGCGCGATGTGTCGCTAAATACACAATATCTAGTCTTATTCACGCAACGTAGAGATGTGTCACAAATTGGGGTATTAGCCAATCAAATGTTCCCGAATCAGCGTAAGGAGTGTTTGGATGTTTATAAAGAAGCCACAAACCAGCGTTATGGATATTTGCTTTGTGACCTTCAACCGAGAAACACGTTTAGGGTGCTTCTAAGAACGAATATATTCCCAAGCGAACCTCAAACGGTGTATATTCCAGAATGACAAATAGGCTAAAGAAATACCATGAATTAATAAAAATCTATCAACGATTGCCCCAGGCACTGCAACAGATGTTTGTTAAAAATATCGACTCTGACTTTTTAAAATGCATCTCTGAAATCTGTCTTAATGTTATAAAATGTAATGTGCCAAAGAAACCCTCTCAGAAAGCTCGCTTACGTCGTTACAGTACATAATACGAGCACTCGCTCATAAAAGTCTTATTTTCAGTTTTGGGTCCTTTACTGACTAGATTAATATAATGAAGAAGATGGTTGTGATTCCGCACGAGGTGTATGATTCATTGCAAAGTTCAAAGATTTCAGACACGGTTCTAGAACCCGTAAAAGTAGGCTTGAAAGAATGGAAAGGGAGTTGCTAGTCCTATTAAACAGTGAAAAGTCACCTGATGAGAAAAGGATCTTGTACCAAGAGGCTTTGCAGAAATTTCTTCATGAGTACGAGGATTATAAGAATCCTACAGAGCTCCCCGTGGTTATTAGGCACAGCGCGAGTAGTGCTGAGCAGGGCGAAACAGGACCTGGCCCCGACGTTAGAGATGGCCAACCAAAGAACAACGGAACACAACAATCGAGCATGTATTAAAAAACAGCCTCCCACATACATTGAGGAATGAAGGTTTAAGTCTTTATAATCTATTGAATGAGGACCCCGCCGTAAAATGGACCGATACAGGCGAGGTCATTGTTGAAGGAACAAGGGTATGAGGATCCAATATCGTTGTTATTGTTCATGATCTGGTGAGAAAGTGGGACAGACCCTCGCCAACAGGATGGAAGCATATTAAAGCAAGACTACAACAAATAAATGTCCCCAAAACATTGATAGGTAATCTGAATAGGTTAAAAGACTTGGATTATGTCTCGCATGTGTCACAAATGAGTACGCCATCGCCCCCAGCAGCAGCGTCTCTGAAGAGGAGAAAGAAGAGAACAAACGGTCAGCCTTATCCACGTGTCTCTAAAATACGCAAATGACTAACATAGTAAGTAAACACTATTATGACATTTCTAACCCCGCCTCCTATGGCTGCGTTAATAGACTGTACAGAGGTGTTTACGGTGTAAGGAAAAAAGATGTTGAGAGATTTTTGCGGGAATAGGATGCTTATACACTTCATAAACAGGTGAGAAAAAGGTTTAAAACGGCCAAGACAACAGCTGCTTTGATTGACTCTATTTGGCAGGCGGATTTAACAGACATGCAAAGATATTCAGTGTATAAAGATGGTTACCGCTACATTCTATTCATAATAGATGTATTCTCTAGATATCTGTGGCTAATTCCACTGAAAAAGTGACCAAAACGTTGATGTTAAAGGATGAAAGGGTTCCTGGTTATTTTTGTACGGATATACCTTACAACCTTACAAAGGTTCCGCGCGATGATTTCTCATTTCGCGAAGGTCAAGCTTGTCGCCCCTCCTCTCGAGTTGGCCTGGTGAAGTAGTGAGTTGGATTCTTGCGCTCTCCACCTCACATAGCCAGGTACGCCCGGCTCATCGGGGATTGTTCTGAGCCAGGCGTCTAGTCTTCTTTTGAAGATTTCCACTGCAACTCCCTTCGTGTTTCTTAGGTCTTTGGGCATATCTTTGGCATTTCTTTGGGATATGGGGAAAGAATTTATATGTCGCGCTTTTCAGAACATGGTGACAGAGTTTAATATCAGTTACTACACTAGCAGTTCTATATATAAGGCCTCTTTAGCTGAAAGAGTTCAACGTTCCATAAGGGAACGCATGCATCGCTATTTTTCACATAAAAACACATACAGATATATAAACGTTCTCGGTTCATTGGCTTCATCATACAACCGTTCACACCATCGTACGATTGGCACAACGCCTAACGAAGTTTTAGAAAGAGGTGCGCTGCCAGAGGCGAGAAGAGATGGAACACCACCATCATCACACTCTACACATTTCAAAATCAATGATTATATAAGGCTATCACGTTCGGGAAATAAATTCGCGAAGGGATTTGAGCAAGGATGGACACGTGAGATTTTTAAAGTTCGTGCTATGAAACCTGAAGGTGAGATAATGATGTATTACGTTGAAGATTTGAATGGGGAAGAGATCGCTGGAGGCTTTTACTGCGAGGTGTTGCAGAAAGTGACATTTAATTTAGGAAAAAGTGTGTTTAAAATTGAAAAAATTTTAGGCAGCAAAGGTTCAGGAAAGAGAAAAATGTACCTGGTGAAATGGCTGGGTTACCCAGAAAGCTTCAACACCTATATAAAAGCTGCTGCAATAATGAAGCTTAATTAGTATGCAACATGGCGCCTAGCCACTTCTATGTCACACTCCCGTCCTCTTCTTTTCTGTCTGTACATCCTAACAACACCCTCGCCAACTTTGTGACAGAACTCCACGGACCCATTGAATTGGAGCGTGATTCGTATGAGGTGGGTTTATGTGAACTCCAGTTAGCCACCAAATTTTTTACTCTTGAAAATGAGCAAATCATATTTCTGATCATTAGAAGATTCGATGAGTGCGAAAAATTAGGCATAACCTTAGACAATACTATGCGTTCAGTCCTGTTCGATGAGGAACGGTACTATAGCACAAATGTATCGCTAGGAATCGGGCATTATGATACAGCCATGGACATCGTGACGGGGTTAAACAAGAGTCTTGAAAGGTCGTACATGACATACGATTTACTTTTTGAAGTCGTAAACATAGACAAGCCTGCATGCACATTGAAGTTAAAGTCAACGCTTAGTAGAAATATTAAAGATAAAGAGCTGTTCACAGTTGTGGCTGAGGGCCGACATATCGCAGCTCTCCAAAGAGATGCCTTTCACGAGGCACAGCATGACTTGTCCAGCTTAATGTATCAATTGAAGATGGAGAAATTGGGTGAAAGCTCTCCGCCCCCAGACATGTGCTATATTTACAGCAATATCGTAGAGTTGTTGGGGACACCCATGCGCGCCTGCTGCGCATTGCACACATCCCCAACTATAGAGGGAAAAGTTTGAGTTTGAGCATTACATATGACAACCCCATTAAGTGAATGTTGCGACTAATCTATTAACCATATATATAAGAACGATTGAGGGAAAAAATTTCCCATTCGGTGATGGGAGCTTAACAGTGAAACTACACTTTCGTCGTTTATAATGACTCGAAGACCATTCACAGCCTACCGAGGAGTGAGATACCAGCGTGGGAGTGGACTTGGATCCATTTTTTCATCCATACTACGCACCGCTGTCCCACTGTTGAAGAGAGGTGCCACGTACCTAGGGCGGAAGGCGTTACAAACAGGTTTTAACACGGCAGAAGACATAATTTGCGGAACTAAGCCTAAAAAAGCTCTAAAAAACATTTAAAACATATATAGGATGAAATCATCAAAGATGCAAAGAGAAAAATGCGTGGTGGCAGAAAGAAGAGATCTGCCAAGAAGAAGGGGTTACCATCATGTGGCGCTAAACGTAAAAGGAAATAAAAAAATAGTGCTCTAAGCGTATGAAAGCTATAGCTGATCATTTTTTTAACTGATATAAGCTGAGGACACTACTCTGACTAATACTTGTCGAGGGAGGTGGCACTATTTCTGACTCGTCATGGCACGTTTCATCCATCCGTGTAGTTCACAATGCTGTAAATCGGAACTGTCCCTCTTTGATATGCCCCCACTCAGGTCTCTATTGAGCATAGCGACTTTATTACAATTAACCCATTAAACACAATTAGTTCGCCGAGTGCCCCTATAAAATTCGTGATATCCAGCTCAGGCCCTTAATTTTTGACCCAAGCTGCATGCTCATGTACGCTAATCTGCGTATAGCACATTCTGATGGAACGGACTGCGATGATAGTTACTCTGTCTACCCTGAAACCAAGTTTTTACACTCCATATTCAGCCAGTGTGAGGTATATTTAAACCAGGTTTACATCTCGGTAGGAACGGGGTACTTCCACCTACGAGCCTATCTGGAAAATGTCCTCAACTTTTCAAAAGAAGCGAAGGACACCTTTTTAACCGCCGAGGGATATAACCATACTAAAGATGAAAATGTTTATGTATAAAGGATAAATTTCAAAATTCTAAAAAAAAAGATATACGAATGTTTTGGACGTCTTCATATAGATTTCATATTCCAGGGGAAACTGCTTATTAACGGGGTGGATATGAAGTTGAAGCTTACCGCACGATTCCTGAGATCTGCATAAATCTGTGGTCTGATCAAGAAGAGGGTGCGAAACCCGTTGTGATTCACATCATGGTGACGTATTTGCGTATACGCCGAGTGAAATTAAGTTCCCCGAAACAAACAGAAATTGAAAAAGACTTAATACACGCCACAGTAAAATACCCAATTAACAGGGTACAGATCAAACTATACACGGTCCCCGCCGGGTTGGCCTCGAAGCAACTAGAAAACGTGGCCCTTGGAGTCCTACCTAAAAGGATATTAATTGGAATGCAGGACCACGCCTTGACGAATGGAAAATATAAAAAGAGTCTCTTCAAATTCGAGAATTTTGGCCTTAAAAATATTACTCTGTACGTAAATGGCATCGCTTTGGGAGGGACTATGATTACGGACTACTCATCAGACGCTGTGTTCCCGCTCTACGCGAGAGCATATAGTAGTCTGGCTCATAACACAGGCGCCTGTGACGAACTTGGGTTTGGCGTAACGCAGAAAGAATTTGTCGAAGAATTTAACACTTATTCATTTGATATTACGCTTGACTTGTCTGCTGGCGCAAATACGCATTTAAGTCCACAGCAGAGTGGGAATATCTCAGTCAGGTTGGAATTTGCCAAGCCTATAGACGCGCCTATAAGTGTACTCGTGTACCTCAAATCACAAGCACTAATAGAAGTTGATCGTTTCAGGAACGTGGTCACAGACTTTTAAAATGGACGCGAATACACTGCAGAAAGTAATGAAACGTTACCGTTTCACACGCTCAAAATTTATCGGTGTGTTTGCGAAGAATGAAATATTGGAGTTGCAATTACGAGAAACTGGAACGGGATTATCGTTAACACCAACATTGTGGTGGGTGAGGGAGATTCATTGGTTTGCAATCTATTTTAAAAATAGGGAAAGAATGTACTATTTTGATTCACAAGGATTTCAGCCCTGGAATGATTCGGTGATTGTGCGGTTCATCGCGCAATTATATGTACCTGGGATTGTTTGGAACCCATATCGTTTTCAAGAATATTATAGTGAAGCGTGCGGGATGTGGGATGTATTGCATTTCATTTCTCCTGGACATGTCACGTGGGAAGGGATTTATAAATTTTTTAAAATTATTCGATTTGTTCGACACAGAGATGTAGACTGTACAGTGCTTACAATAAGTCTCGCGCCTCTGTCTCGTCCCAAGCTAGTCTGTTAGGTATAAAATGGGCGGTCCTTATGGCAGCGTAGGTGTGTTCGGATTGGTACACATAATTGCTCTTACCCCATCAATGACGTCCACATTATCATTGTGTCGATCACTCTATCTATTTATATATAGAGACATACTGTATATAGATATATATAGAGTATGCAGGAGATAACGCTCTCTCTCTCTCTCCATCCTCTCTCTCCATCCTCTCTCTCCATCCTCTCTCTCCATCCTCTCTCTCTCTCTCCACCCTCTCTCTCCCCATCCTCTCTCTCTTTCTCTCTCTCTCTCTCCCCATCCTCTCTCTCTCTCTCTCTCTCTCTCTATCCTCTCTCTCTCTCTCTCTCTCCCCATCCTCTCTCTCCGCAGGGGGTATAAAGGTTATGCACTCCGCAGGGGGTATAAAGGTTATGCACTCCGCAGGGGGTATAAAGGTTATGCACATTTCTTCTGGATATAGTAAACTTTATACTTGGGGTGTGACAGTCCTCCGGTCCCGAGCCGTGGGATTCTAGAGGAACTGGCTGCCAGTTAGGACCCTACTGCTACCTCATGCGAGGGAAGAGAGGCTTTGGAACCTCTATAAATAACACCATTTAACGCTCGTAGGTTGTGAGAGACTGGGATGGAGGGGTCCCAGGCGTAGGGGCGCGATGAATGGAGTGTGGCTAGTGCCCCGTTAAGCCCATTCATAACGCGTAATGGCGTGACCAGCCCGCTGCGACCGTTCTTTGGTGACCAATTGATGGTGCTTGGCTATACTGCTCTGAGGTGAGAGAGCTTTACTGCCCAGCTGGCTGCCAGGCCAGCGTAAAGTCTCGGGAGTAGCCTCTGGGTCTGGTGGGATATCCCTTGAACATTGGATTCTAAGTCTGGCCGATTGTGAGTGACTAGTAAGACTTAGTAAGGGGCTGCATCTCGCTGTCGCTCCTGGCGGAAAATCCGTGACGCTTGCTTCGCGAGTGTTTGTCAGTTGGTAGCTGCGACACGTTTCGGACTGTCCGGCCCTGGGGAGACCTTTGGTCGGTGCGGCAGCAGGAGAGGTGTAGTCTTCTGGAAGGGATGAACGTCACTTGCAAATAGGTGAATGCGTCTACGCGCGGGATGAATTCACCCCCCCCCCTTTTTATATACTAGTCAGAACGTTTTTGGATAGTTTTCATTGCTAGAACGCTTTATCTTATTCAGAGAATTCAGAAAAAAAAATAAAAAAGAGAAAATATGACAGGGCCAGCTAAATTGAAAGCAGAATGCTTTAAATGTAAAGTTAATCATTGGTGCGTTGACTTCCCTGAGGGTAGTATGAGCGATATCACATCCCTTAGTGTATGTTTGTTTTGTAAACTTAGAGACAACCACGAAAAGGAAGTTAAAGAGCTAAAGGAATTAGTAAAAAAGCTTGAAGCTAGGGTCGTAGCACTGGAAATCCAACCCAGTGGACAAGATCAAACTAAAAACACACCAGCAGATTTAAACTGTAAGAGTAAGTATCTAGAACAATGGGAGGGCGCAAAGAAGGGGCTGATAGAGAAGGGTGAGAAGGGGCCAATGAAGAAAAAGGGTGGGAAGGGGCCTACTGATGGCCCAAAGAAACCGAAGGATGTAGCTACCAGTCGGGGTGGGTCGGGTGGTGTAACTGCGAGTATGGGTGGCGACGGGTTTCGAAAGGTCTCGGGCAAGAATGCTGCGAAGCCGAAGCCTGAGACCCCAGTTGCCCCTGTCAAGACCTCTAACCGCTTTAGTCTCCTGTGCTCGAAGGAGGAAGACACCGTTTTGATTGGGGACTCGCAGATCAGGGGCCAGGAGAAGTACTTTGCTCCTGAAAACCGGGATGGGAGGAAGGTAAGGTGCTTACCTGGGCGGGGAACGGCGCACTTAAGGAAGGAGGTAGAGAAGGTGCGCGTGGCTAGTCGGAGGACTGCGATCGTTGTCCACGCTGGTGGCAATGACCTGTTCCTCAAAGGCGGTGGGGCAGGTCTTACAGAAGGGATCATCACCGAGATCATGTCTCTTGCGGATGATCTAAAACTGAAGACAGACAGGGGAATGTTAATGGGTATTTTACCGCGAATGAATGCCAGTGACCACGCGCTCAGTAAGGTCATTGGCATCAATGAGAGGGTATAAGACTTGTGCGTTCCGCTGGGCGTGAAATTTATTGACCCCTTCGATGCATTTTCGGGTAGGTGGGACCTTTACCAGAGGGATGGTGTCCACCTCAATAACAAGGGTAAAGGTGTGCTAGGCGCGCTGCTCGACCGGCACATATACAGAATGGTGAGGTCGAGTCCGGGGAGAGATTATGGGCCCCCACCGGGGAGAGATGAGGATGAGCCGGTGGCGGACGTACCTTCAACTGAAGGGTGCGTCGAAGTACAGGTGGGTGACCCTCCTCCTACGTTGGAGGGGGCTCAGTCTCCTGCGGAAGTTGTCCCCTCGTTAGTGAGGGGCTCTTCAACTCCAGACAGCCCTGGCTGTTCGGGAAACGGGTCGTGCTAGGGGGCGGTCAGAATAGGGAAGACTCCCTCCGTGCAATGCTTTTTAATACTAGGTCAATTAGGAACAAGTTTTGCGAGCTACGGGCGCTCTTAGCATCAGAAAACCAGGATATCGTTGCTATCACCGAGTCCTGGATTCATACTGATCGTAGGGACTAAGTTGGGGAGTTCGAAATTCCAGGGTATAGAATGTTTCGCAAAGACCGAACCCGTGGGGAGGGGGGTGGGGTATTAATATACGTCAGGGACACGTTGAGTCCGGTTGACTGCCAGTTCCGATCGGAACGGGAGCTGCTTGGTGTCGATGTGAACGTGGGGGGACGAACTATAGGTTAATCTTGGTGTACAGACCTCCGCATCTCCTCCTCGAGGAGGATACAGCCCTGTACACCGAACTCAGTAGCCTGCTAGGTGATAGGGTGTGTGTAGTTTTAGGAGAATTCAACTGTCGCGGCATAAAGTGGGAAGACAGGACTGCTGATGCTGAATGGAGAAGGCTAGTTGTCTTTGCAGATGAGAACTTCCTCACTCAGTGGGTCAACGAGCCTACACGAGGCGAAAGCGTTCTAGACTTAGTTTTCAAGACCGAAGACAACCTCGTCACTGGCCTCACCGTTGACGAATCGTTGGGCGGGAGTGATCACGGTCTGATTAGGTTCCATGTGCGCGTCCCTCGGGTGAAGCGTAGTAACTCAAGAGGCAGTAAGCTCGATCTCCGGCGGGCGGACTTTGTTAGCCTCAGGGATAGCGTAGGTGAGATGGGGTTAGAGGTCGGCGGCGATGTTGAGCGGGTGTGGCGTGCATTCCGGGACGAGTTTATGGTGCTGCAGTCTGCTGCCATACCCTCAAAACCGGTCACACCTGCTTCAACGCAGCCTAAGTGGTTCAATCGTGACATCGCTTTGGCTATCCGAAATAGGAAAGTAGCGTATAGGAGGGCGAAGGCCAATCGTTCTCACGAGAACACTGAAGCGTATGTCCGCCTGTGTAGGGAAGTGAGGGCGAAGGTTAGACTAGCGAAACGTAACGAAGAACTACGGGTGGCAAGCCTCTGCAAGGGGAACCCTAAGGAGTTCTTCAGTTATGTTAATAGTAGAAAGCCCATTAGAAGCATGATAGGTCCGTTAAAGGACGGAAGCGGCGTACTGCGGACCTCCGACGCGGACATCGCTAATGTGCTTAATGAGTACTTTGCGGGAGTGTTCACCAGGGAGGATACCCGCGTCATCCCCGAGACAGCCGTGAGGCACGAAGGTGCTGGCCTGGATAGTGTTAGATGTACCGCGACAGTCGTTGCAGATAGAATAGACAAACTAAGCGCGTTTAAGGCTCCTGGGCCAGACCAGTTTCTCCTCAGAGTGTTGCGAGAAGTGCGCGACCAGGTGGCTCCCCACCTGGCTACAGTCTTCAACAAATCATTGGAGATGGGCCAGGTGCCTGGTGACTGGAGGGAAGCCAACGTGACCCCTATCTTTAAGAAAGGGGATCACGAAAGTCCAGGGAACTATCGTCCCATTAGTCTCACTTCATTTGTAGGTAAATTATTAGAAGGGATAATAGCTGATAGGATCGTTGACCATTTGGATTCCTACAAGCTGCTTGGGGACTCCCAACATGGGTTTAGACGGCATAGGTCGTCTCTCACCAACTTGCTCGAGTTTTTCCACGTCATGTTGAGTGAGTACGATAAGAGTAGGGCGATTGATATACTTTATCTCGACTTTCAGAAAGCCTTTGATAAGGTACCTCACCGCCGGCTAATGGCGAAAGTGCGCGCGCTGGGTATCGGTGGGGAAATAGGTAGGTGGATTGAAAACTGGCTGAGGAATAGGCGGCAGAGGGTGGTAATTAAAGGGGCTAGTTCGGGTTGGGCCTCGGTCACTAGTGAGGTTCCTCAGGGTTCCGTTTTGGGGCCACTGTTGTTTATCATTTACATAAATGATATCGACGGTGGCATCGTCCGTCGGATCGCCAAATTCGCTGATGACACCAAGCTTGGGGCCAATGTTGGGACGCCCGAAGCGATCGAGGAACTGCGTGCGGACCTAGGTAGGATAGGAGAGTGGTCCTAAAAATGGCAAATGCCGTTTAACTTGGGTAAATGCAAAGTGATGCACATTGGCTACGCCAATCCCAAGTCGGACTACTCGATGTTGGGTAGTAATATCGAGGTGACTGATTTAGAAAAGAACTTGGGTGTGCTAATTAGCAGCGACCTTAAGTTTACGAAACAGTGTGTAGAGGTGGAAAAAAAAGCCCAAAAACTATTGGGTTATATCAGGAGGCAATTTCAGTTTCGGAACAAGGAGATTGCGCTCTCACTGTACAATTCCCTTGTTCGGCCGCACCTGGAGTATGCTGTGCAGTTCTGGTCGCCCACCCTCAGGAAAGATATTGAGAGGCTGGAGCGAGTGCAGGCGAGGGCCACAAAGTTAATCCCTTCCGTTAGGCATATGGGCTACAATCGACGGTTACGCGCCCTGAACTTGTTTTCACTTGAAACTCGGAGGCTGCGCGGTCAACTGATCGAGGTTTTCAAGCTCTTACGCGGGTTCAACGATGTCGATTTTAGAAGTATGTTTAGTTTAAATGATAACCCAACTCGCAACAATGGTTGGAAGTTGGATTTGAAACGGTTTAGGACTAGTGTGTGTGGGAATTACTTTACGTATAAGATCTGTGACACATGGAACAGGTTACCTTCGGAAGTTGTGAACAGTTCCTCTGTGGATTAGTTCAAGTAAACTTTATACTTGGGGTGTGACAGCCCTCCGGTCCCGAGTCGTGGGATTCTAGAGGAACTGGCTGCCAGTTAGGTTCTCTCTCCCTTTCGGGAGTGCGGGTGAAGTATTTTGCACAATCCCGTCCCGTGGGTTACTAGGACCCCATCCCATCCCTACTCTGTCCTTTTAGCTTACGTAAAAAAACTTTGTATCAAGTCTTTTTCTCTTCTTTTACTATTAGGACCCTACTGCTACCTCACGCGTGGGAAGAAAGGCTTTGGAACCTCTATAAATATCACCATTTAAAGCTCGTAGGTTGTGAGAGACTGGGATGGAGGGGTCCCAGGCGTAGGGGCGCGATGAATGGAGTGTGGCTAGTGCCCCGTTAAGCCCATTCCTAACGCGTAATGGCCTGACCAGCCCCCTGCGACCGTTCTTTGGTGACCAATTGATGGTGCTTGGCTGTACTGCTCTGAGGTGAGAGAGCTTTACTGCCCAGCTGGTTGCCACGCCAGCGTAAAGTCCCGGGCGTGGGCTCTGGGTCTGGTGGGATATCCCTTCAACACTGGATTCTAAGAGTCTGGCCGCTTGTGAGTGACTAGTAACACTTAGTAAGGGGCTGCATCTCGCTGTCGCTCCTGGCGGAAAATCCGTGATGCTTGCGTCGCGAGTGTTTGTCAGTTGGTAGCTGCGACACGTTTGGGACTGTCCGGCCCTGGGGAGACCTTTGGTCGGTGCGACAGCAGGAGAGGTGTAGTCTTCTGGAAGGGATGAACGTCACTTGCAAATAGGTGGATGCGTCTACGCGCGGGATGAATTCCCCCCCCCCCCTTTTTTATATACTGGTCAGAACGTTTTGGATAGTTTTCATTGCTAGAACGCTTTATCTTATTCAGAGTATTCAGAAATAACAAAAAAAAAGAGAATATATGGCAGGGCCAGCTAAATTGAAAGCAGAATGCTTAAAATGTAAAGTTAATCATTGGTGCGTTGACTTCCCTGAAGGTAGTATCAGCGATATCACATCCCTTAGTGTATGTTTGTTTTGTAAACTTAGAAACAACCACGAAAAGGAAGTTAAAGAGCTAAAGGAATTAGTAAAAAAGCTTGAAGCTAGGGTCGTAGCACTGGAAATCCAACCCAGTGGACAAGATCAAACTAAAAACACACCAGCAGATTTAAACTGTAAGATTAAGTATCTAGAACAAAGCGTGGCACGCTTGGAAAACACGGTGACTATTCCGGAAAATAGAACGGACGAACAAGAATTCAAATTGGTAAAAAATAAAAGACCCTCCAAACCAAAACCAAAACATAAGGATTTGGAACCCATTACCATCAAAAATAAGTTTCATTTACGGATCGAGGTACTTTCGTCTAAAACACTCGTCTAACGCAGTTTAGTCTAAAGCACTTATGTCTAAAAACACTTATGTCTAAAAACACTTATGTCTAAAAACACTTGTCTAAAAACACTTATGTCTAAAAACACTTATGTCTAAAAACACTTATGTCTAAAAACACTTATGTCTAAAAACACTTATGTCTAAAAACACTTATGTCTAAAAACACTTATGTCTAAAAACACTTTTGTCTAAAAACACTTTTGTCTAAAAGCACTTTTGTCTAAAAGCACTTTTGTCTAAAAGCACTTTTGTCTAAAAGCACTTTTGTCTAAAAGCACTTCCGTCTTAAAGCACCTTCGTCTACAATCACTTTTCAAAATCATTTAAATTATTCATAATAAAATGGAGAAAAAAAAGAAATACCATTAAAAGCATTTATTTTCGCGAATTAAAATCGTAATGAATGTTGTAAAAGTATAAACAAAAACTAAAATTATAAGCTATTAGAAGGATTTTACTTAATTACAATCAAGGGTATGCGCAATACCACGAAGGTAGTCTTCTATAGATCTGTTTCGATAGTGTGCGACAACCGTACGTATTCTTTGTTCCCTGTTTACAGCTTTGGAATTTTTTCTATTAGTAACTGCTCCAGCGCGGAGTTGTGCAACTCTAGCTTCTATAATTCTTTCTTCCCTTCGTAGTGCATCAAGCTTGGACAACTACGATGTTCGCAACGCCAATAAGTAACATTTGTAGTAGCATTATTTTTCGTATAATAATATCCGCCGTGGCACAGTTTGTCTTTACAACGTTTTGTTTTAACAAAGTTTATCTCCTGTTCCATTAGGGATTGAATTAAAACAGAAGTAACAAATAGAACGTCGTAAACAGCAGCAAACGAGGACTGGCTTACAAACTTTAAGTGTGTATAATTTAAGTTATGTATTGTTGTTGGTTTGTTGTTAGGCTGGTTCATTAGACTAGGCACCTGAAATCATTTTTAGGTGCTTAATCTGGGATTGAGGCAAAACACAGGTGCTTAATCTGGGATTGAGGAGAAAAAAATATAAACAGTTTTTAGAGATATAATTTCATTGTTTTTATCAATATTTGAAAAAATCAACCCTAACCTAACCTAACCTAACCTAACCTAACCTAACCTAACCTAACCAATTTATGTGGCAAGATAGATTTGCTTCAGATGGATTCAGAAACATTCGGGCTCATATTGCAGGAATTTATAATATCTAAAATTTTTCTTTATTCATTAAACCACTTTAAACCTTTTATAACTTTGCCTTTATTACATTTGTAATAAACTTTGTATAAACATAAACGAGGACTGGCTTACAAACTTTAAGTGTGTATAATTTAAGTTATGTATTGTTGTTGGTTTGTTGTTAGGCTGGTTCATTTTTTCGGACCAGCCAGGCCGGCTTCTTTTGGAAGCTTCGCAGTTTAAAGGGTTTTAGACAAAAGTGCTTTTAGACGAAAGTGCTTTTAGACGAAAGTGCTTTTAGACGAAAGTGCTTTTAGACGAAAGTGCTTTTAGACGAAAGTGCTTTTAGACAAAAGTGCTTTTAGACAAAAGTGCTTTTAGACAAAAGTGCTTTTAGACAAAAGTGCTTTTAGACAAAAGTGCTTTTAGACAAAAGTGCTTTTAGACAAAAGTGCTTTTAGACAAAAGTGCTTTTAGACAAAAGTGCTTTTAGACATAAGTGTTTTTAGACATAAGTGCTTTTAGACAAAAGTGCTTTTAGACAAAAGTGCTTTTAGACAAAAGTGCTTTTAGACAAAAGTGCTTTTAGACATAAGTGCTTTTAGACATAAGTGCTTTTAGACATAAGTGCTTTAGACGAAAGTGCCGTCTCCCTCATTTACTTGCTGACGAGAAGGATGAATCCTTTCTAATTGGGGATTCTATGGTAAGGAGTCAAGGGGACTTTTTCGGGGCAAGACGCGTGACCAAGAGAAAACTCCGATGTTTTCCGGGTGCCACAGGCCAGATAATTAATAGGGAATTAGGCAAAATTAATATCAAGAATAAGAGTTGCCCTATCATTGTCCATGTTGGTGGCAATGACGTTTTTTGGGGGGACAAGAGGGCAGACAGAGTCCATTATAAAAGAATTCAAGAACCTAACTGACAAGGTTAGGGATAGGACAGACATGGGTATGGTCGTAGGAATTCTCCCTCGAATGCGTGCTAGTGACTATACTCTAAGTAAAGCCATTGGCATAAATAAAAGAGTTAAACGCATGTGTGATGAAAAAGGCCTAAAGTTTGTCGATTTTTGGCCTACATTCTACGGAAATGGGGAATACTTTGGTTCGGACGGGATACATTTTAAGAAGGGGAAAAAGAAGTTTGGTGGTTTACTGAACATTAATTTGTATAATCTTTTTAAACTAGGACCCCCCAAACCAGCAATTGATCCTGCTCCCCAAACAGTTCCTCTCCCCCAGCGGTTAGTCCCCTCCCCCAGCGGTTAGTCCCCTCCCCCAGCGGTTAGTCCCCCTCCCCCAGCGGTTAGTCCCCCTCCCCCAGCAGTTAGCCCACTCCCCCAGTAGTTAGTCCCCCCCAGTAGTTAGTCCCACTCCCCCAGTAGTTAGTTCAACTGCGTCGGGAAACGACTCAGGCCAGTTAGGAAAAACACAACTTAAAATCACTCAAAACTGTGCTCTTCAATGCTAGGTCAATTAGAAACAAACTAATGGAATTTATAGCGCTTGTCAAAACTGAGAACTTTGATATCATCGGAATAACGGAATCCTGGATTCATTCTGAATCAAGGGATTTTGTAGGAGAATTTGAAATGGTAGGTTACAAAATGTTTCACAAAGATAGGAACGGAAGGGAAGGCGGCGGTGTACTTTTGTATGCTCGGACTCCCTGCACCCGGTAAACAGTAATATCGTATCTGCTCATGAAATGTTGGGAATTGATCTAAACCTAAATAATAAAGTAGTGCAGCTACTTCTAGTATATAGACCACCTCACTACCCCGTTGATAAGGATATAAACTTGTATAACAAATTAAGCAGAATAGTGAATAATAAGATCAGTGTGATTTTTGGTGATTTTAATTGTGGTAATGTAAATTGGGAAAACAAAACAGCTGATGCTGAGGGCTCAAGACTGTTGGAATTTGCCGATGATAACTTATTAAGTCAATGAGTTGACGGGCCTACAAGGGGTAATAATAAACTAGACCTCATATTCACGAACGAAGATGACCTAGTCTCTAACCTGACTATTGGTGAAAATTTAAGTAACAGCGATCATAATTTGATTAGGTTTGACCTCAGGGTTCCAGTCAATACACGCGAAAAGACTCGTGAAAGACTGGATTTCTCGAGAGCAAATTTTGAAAGCTTCCGAAGTAGTTTAGACACACTTGAAGTTCTAATAAGTGAGGACGTCAATGTCACCTGGAGCTCATATAGGGATCAATTTAGAATATTACAGAACACTTTTATACCCACTAAAGTGGTTTCCTTGTCAACAAAGTCACCGAAATGGTTTAACAACGAAATTAGGAGGGTTATTACGGGAAGAAATAGAGCCTACAAACTACTTAAGTCGCATTTCAACCACACTAATTCAGGAAACTATATAAACCTACGTAGGAGGGTTAAGTCCTTAATTAGATCAGCCAAACGTGATGAAGAAGCTAGAGTTGCCTCACTCTGTAAAGTTAACCCTAAAGAATTTTTTGCCCATGTTAATAGCAGAAAGCCAATTAAAAATTCTGTAGGCCCCTTAAAAGATAGAAATGGCGTACTGAAATTCGGTGATAAAGATATAGCTAATATGTTAAACGAGTTCTTCGTTACAGTCTTCACGGAGGAAGACACAATAGAAGTGCCAAGTCCTCGGATTACATATGACGGTGACCATCCCGTAGAGACCATAAGTTTTACGAGAAATGAGGTACAGCAATTAATTGATAAGATGAACAAATACAAATCACCTGGCCCCGACTTATTTCTTCCAAGGGTATTAAAAGAGGTTAGCCACAATGTTGTTGACGACTTAGTAACCATATTCAAACAATCAATCGAGTTAGGGAAAGTTCCAACCGACTGGAAGTTAGCAAATGTAACACCAATCTTTAAAAAGGGTGATGGGGAAAATCCTTGTAATTACCGCCCGATCAGTTTAACATCAGTTGTCGGCAAACTGTTGGAATCCATCATTACAAAACGTATTGTGTATCACCTTGAATCTAACAATCTAATTTTTTATTCTCAACATGGATTTAGGCGACATAGATCCTGTCTGACAAACCTGTTAGAGTTTTTCCATAATATGCATACACTGTACGATGCAAGTAGGGCAATAGATATAGTGTATCTCGACTTTCAAAAAGCCTTTGACAAAGTCCCTCACGCTAGATTGATAGCTAAAGACAAAGGACTAGGAATCACCGGGCTCGTTTCCAACTGGATTGAGGATTGGTTAAAAGATAGAAAGCAGAGAGTGGTAATAAATGGAGTGGCTTCGGAGTGGGCGCCCGTCACCAGTGGTGTCCCACAGGGTTCCGTTCTGGTTCCTTTACTTTTTATCATCTATATTAACGATATAGACGTCGGGCTTCTAAGTGCAATCTCCAAATTTGCAACGATACGAAATTAGGAAGTACTGTAGGTACTGAGGAGGGCGTAAGAACGCTTCAGAACGATCTTGACAGGTTGGGCGAATGGTCTGCTACTTGGCAGATGCCATTCAACTTGGACAAATGTAAGGTAATGCACATAGGTTATAAAAACCCGAAGACCGATTACTCTCTCTTGGGAAGGAACTTGACTGAGACCGATCTAGAGAAAGACTTAGGAGTCTATATCAGCAACGATCTGAAACCGTCGAAGCACTGTGCAGAAGTCGAAAAGAGGGCCTTAAAATTATTAGGTTATATTAAAAGACGGTTCCAGTTTCGGAACAGGAGACTGTAATGTCTTTATAATTCTCTAGTCAGACCTCAAATGGAATACTGTGCGCAGTTTTGGTCTCCATCCCTCAGGAAGGACATAGAAAGGTTGGAAAGAGTACAAGCAAGGGCTACAAAATTGATCCCTTCAATGAGAATGCAAAGCTACCAACGGAGATTGGAGCGCCTAAATCTGTTTAGCTTAGAGACGAGGAGGTTGCGGGGTCAGCTTATTCAAGTCTTCAAGATGCTCAAAGGAATAGACAGGGTAGATTACAGAAACTTATTCTCACTTAATGCCAATCCGACAAGAAATAATGGGTTTAAACTGGAACTAAAGACATTTAGGACCTCTGTCTGCGGAAATTTCTTTTCCTATAAAATAGTTAATATCTGGAACCAACTTCCCTCAGAGGTTGTTTCCAGTCAAAGTGTAAATGTGTTTAAAAATAGGCTAGACAAAGTACTGAACACATCATAGTTTAAGATTAAAACCTCAGAAAACTCTGCAGGAGTTCGCTTGCACGGTGTCTCTGTGAGCAAGCTAAATATAGAGCTATTTATATATTCTCCACTTTCCTGTAAAATTTCCTTGGCTACTTTTCCAGGGTCAAGGTATTTTCTTCAACCTTTTTCCGTACTTGCCTCTGGCAGGGAGGGAGCGGAGGGTGGGGAGAGAGCCTTCTACTTTTCTATCTACTACTAGGATAGTTGAAACAAAAATAAACTTTTAATAACAGGAACCTCCCAGAGTGGACCGAAAGGTCTTTGAGGCTTCCTCTCTCTCTCTCTCTCTCTCTCTCCTATCTCTCTCCTTCTGGATGTTAAACTTTATACTTGGGGTGTGACAGCCCTCCGGTCCCGAGTCGTGGGATTCTAGAGAAATGGCTGCCAGTTCCTTTAGGTTCTCTCTCTCTTTCGGGAGGGCGGGTAAGTATTTGCACAATCCTGTCCCGTGGGTTACTAGGACCCCATCCCATCCCTACTCTGTCCTTTTAGCTTACGTTAAGGTGTTCTCCTCTGACTGAAAAAAAAAAAAAAAAAAACCTTTTCTTTAGTATAAGTCTTTTTCTCTTCTTTTACTATTAGGACCCTACTGCTACCTCATGCGTGGGAAGAGAGGCTTTGGAACCTCTATAAATAACACCATTTAACGCTCGTAGGTTGTGAGAGACTGGGATGGAGGGGTCCCAGGCGTAGGGGCGCGATGAATGGAGTGTGGCTAGTGCCCCGTTAAGCCCATTCCTAACGCGTAATGGCCTGACCAGCCCCCTGCGACCGTTCTTTGGTGACCAATTGATGGTGCTTGGCTGTACTGCTCTGAGGTGAGAGAGCTTTACTGCCCAGCTGGCTGCCAGGCCAGCGTAAAGTCTCGGGCGTAGCTCTGGGTCTGGTGGGATATCCCTTGAACACTGGATTCTAAGAGTTGGCCGCTTGTGAGTGACTAGTAAGACTTAGTAAGGGGCTGCATCTCGCTGTCGCTCCTGGCGGAAAATCCGTGACGCCTGCGTCGCGAGTGTTTGTCAGTTGGTAGCTGCGACACGTTTGGGACTGTCCGGCCCTGGGGAGACCTTTGGTCGGTGCGGCAGCAGCGAGAGGTGTAGTCTTCTGGAAGGGATGAACGTCACTTGCAAATAGGTGATGCGTCTACGCGCGGGATGAATTCACCCCCCCCCTTTTTATATACTGGTCAGAACGTTTTTGATAGTTTTCATTGCTAGAACGCTTTATCTTATTCAGAGTATTCAGAAAAAAAAAAAAGAGAAAATATGGCAGGGCCAGCTAAATTGAAAGCAGAATGCTTTAAATGTAAAGTTAATCATTGGTGCGTTGACTTCCCTGAAGGTAGTATCAGCGATATCACATCCCTTAGTGTATGTTTGTTTTGTAAACTTAGAGACAACCACGAAAAGGAAGTTAAAGAGCTAAAGGAATTAGTAAAAAAGCTTAGAGACAACCACGAAAAGGAAGTTAAGAGCTAAAGGAATTAGTAAAAAAGCTTGAAGCTAGGGTCGTCGCACTGGAAATCCAACCCAGTGGACAAGATCAAACTAAAAACACACCAGCAGATTTAAACTGTAAGATTAAGCATCTAGAACAAAGCGTGGCACGCTTGGAAAACACTGTGACTATTCCGGAAAATAGAACGGAGGAACAAGAATTCAAATTGGTCAAAAATAAAAGACCTCCAAACCAAAACCAAAACATAAGGATTTGGAACCCATTACCATCAAAAATAAGTTTCACTTACTTGCTGATGAGGAGGATGAATCCTTTTTAATTGGGGATTCTATGCTAAGGAATCAAGGGGACTTTTTCGGAGCAAGACGGGTGACCAAGAGAAAACTCCGATGTTTTCCGGGTGCCACAAGCCAGATAATTAATAGGGAATTAGGCAAAATTAATATCAAGAATAGGAGTTGCCCTATCATTGTCCATGTTGATGGCAATGACGTTTTTCTGGGAGGGACAGGAGGGCAGACAGAGCCCATTATAAAAGAATTTAAGAACCTAACTGACAAGGTTAGGGATAGGACAGACATGGGTATGGTCGTAGGAATTCTCACTCGAATGCGTGCTAGTGATTATACTCTAAGTAAAGCCATTAGCATAAATAATAGAGTTAAAAGCATGTGTGAGGAAAAAGGCCTAAAGTTTGTCGATTTTTGGCCTACATTCTACGGAAATGGGGAATACTTTGGTTCGGACGGGATACATTTTAACCAGAAGGGGAAAAAGAAGTATGGTGATTTACTGAACATTAATTTGTATAATCTTTTTAAACTAGGACCCCTCCCCAACCAGTAATTGATCCTGCTTCCCAAACAGTTAAACCTACTCCCCCAGCAGTTAGTCACTCTCCCCCAGCAGTTAGTCACCCTCCCCCAGCAGTTAGTCACCCTCCCCAGCAGTTCACCCTCCCCAGCAGCTAGTTACCCTCCCCCAGCAGCTAGTCACCCTCCCCCAGCAGCTAGTCACCCTCCCCCAGCAGCTAGTCACCCTCCCCCAGCAGCTAGTCACCCTTCTCCAGTAGTTAGTCCCCATCCAACAGCAGGTAGTGACTCTCCTTCCACGTTGGAGGGGACTCAGGCTCCTGCGGAGTTTGTCCCCTCGTTAGTGAGGGGCTCTTCAACTCCCGACAGCCCTGGCTGTTCGGGAAACGGGTCGTGCTGGGGGGGGTCAGAACAGGGGAGGCTCCCTCCGTGCAATGCTTTTTAATGCTAGGTCGATCAGGAACAAGTTTGGCGAGCTACGGGCGCTCTTAGCATCAGAATACCAGGATATCGTTGCTATCACCGAGTCCTGGATTCATACTGATCGTAGGGACTACGTTGGGGAGTTCGAAATTCCCGGGTATATAATGTTTCGCAAAGACCGCACCCGTGGGGATGGGGGCGGGGTACTAATATACGTCAGGGACACGTTGAGTCCAGTTGACTGCCAGTTCCGGTCGGAACGGGAGCTGCTTGGCGTCGATCTGAACGTGGGAGGGACGAACTATAGGTTAATCTTTGTGTACAGACCTCCGCATCTCCTCATCCAGGAGGATACAGCCCTGTACACCGAACTCAGTAGCCTGCTAAGGGATAGGGTGTGTGTAGTTTTAGGAGACTTCAACTGTCGCGGCATAAAGTGGGAAAACAGGACTGCCGATGCTGATGGGAGGAGGCTAGTTGACTTTGCTGATGAGAACTTCCTCACTCAGTGGGTCAACGAGCCTACACGAGGCGAAAGCGTTCTAGACTTAGTATTCACGACCGAAGACAACCTCGTCACTGGCCTCACCGTTGACGAATCATTGGGCGGGAGTGATCACGGTCTTATTAGGTTCCGTGTGTGCGTCCCTCGGGTGAAGCGTAGTAACTCGAGAGGCAGTAAGCTCGATCTCCGGCGGGCGAACTTTGTTAGCCTCAGGGATAGCGTAGGAGAGATGGCGTTAGAGGTTAGCGGCGATGTTGAGGGAGTGTGGAGTGCATTCCGGGACGAGTTTATGGTGCTGCAGTCGGCTGCCATACCCTCAAAACCGGTCACCCCTGCTTCAACGCAGCCTAAGTGGTTCAATCGTGACTTCGCTTCGGCTATCCGAAATAGGAAAGTAGCGTATAGGAGGGCGAAGGCCAATCGTTCCAACGAGAACACTGAAGCGTATGTCCGACTGTGTAGGGAAGTGAAGGCGAAGGTTAGGCTAGCGAAACGTAACGAAGAACTACGGGTGGCAAGCATCTGCAAGGGGAATCCTAAGGAATTCTTCAGTTATGTTAATAGTAGAAAGCCCATTAGAAGCATGATAGGTCCGTTTAAGGACGGAAGCGGCGTTCTGCGGACCTCCGACGCGGACATCGCTAATGTGCTTAATGAGTACTTTGCGGGAGTGTTCACCAGGGAGGATACCCGCGTCATCCCCGAGCCAGGCGTGAGGCACGAAGTTGCTGGCCTGGATAGTGTTAGATGTACTGCGACAGTCGTTGCCGATAGAATAGACAAACTGAGCGCGTTTAAGGCTCCTGGGCCAGACCAGTTTCTCCCCAGAGTGTTGCGAGAAGTGCGCGACCAGGTGGCTCCCCACCTGGCTACAGTCTTCAACAAATCGTTGGAGATGGGCCAGGTGCCTGGTGACTGGAGGGAAGCCAACGTGACCCCTATCTTTAAGAAAGGGGATCACGAAAGTCCAGGGAACTATCGTCCCATTAGTCTCACTTCAGTTGTAGGTAAATTATTAGAAGGGATAATAGCTGATAGGATCGTTGACCATTTGGATTCGTACAAGCTGCTTGGGGACTCCCAACATGGGTTTAGACGGCATAGGTCGTGTCTCACCAACTTGCTCGAGTTTTTCCACGTCATGTTGAGTGAGTACGATAAGAGTAGGGCGATTGATATACTTTATCTCGACTTACAGAAAGCCTTTGATAAGGTACCTCACCGCCGGCTAATGGCGAAAGTGCGCGCGCTGGGTATCGGTGGGGAAATAGGTAGGTGGATTGAAAACTGGCTGAGGAATAGGCGGCAGAGGGTGGTAATTAAAGGGGCTAGTTAGGGTTGGGCCTCGGTCACTAGTTGGGTTCCTCAGGGTTCCGTTTTGGGGCCGCTGTTGTTTATCATTTACATAAATGATATCGACGGTGGCATCGTCAGTCGGATCGCCAAATTCGCTGATGACACCAAGCTTGGGGCCAATGTTGGGATGCCCGAAGCGATCGAGGAACTGCGTGCGGACCTAGGTAGGATAGGAGAGTGGTCCGAAAAATGGCAAATGCCGTTTAACTTGGGTAAATGCAAAGTGATGCACATTGGCTACGCCAATCCCAAGTCGGACTACTCGATGTTGGGTAGTAATATCGAGGTGACTAATTTAGAAAAGGATTTGGGTTGCTAATTAGCAGCGATCTTAAGTTTACGAAACAGTGTGTAGAGGTGGAAAAGAAAGCCCAGGAACTATTGGGTTATATCAGGAGGCAATTTCAGTTTCGGAACAAGGAGATTGTGCTCTCACTGTACAATTCCCTTGTTCGGCCGCACCTGGAGTATGCTGTGCAGTTCTGGTCGCCCACCCTCAGGAAAGATATTGAGAGGCTGGAGCGAGTGCAGGCGAGGGCCACAAAGTTAATCCCTTCCGTTAGGCATATGGTGTACAATCGACGGTTACGCGCCCTGAACTTGTTTTCGCTTGAAACTCGGAGGCTGCGCGGTCAACTGATCGAGGTTTTCAAGCTCTTACGCGGGTTGAACGATGTCGATTTTAGAAGTATGTTTAGTTTAAATGATAACCCAACTCGCAACAATGGTTGGAAGTTGGATTTGAAACGGTTTAGGACTAGTGTGTGTGGGAATTACTTTACGTATAAGATCTGTGACACATGGAACAGGTTACCTTCGGAAGTTGTGAACAGTTCCTCTGTGGATCAGTTCAAGAAAAGGTTAGACCAAATCTTGCACACTATTTGAGTGTGTACAAAATTTTCCCTGGCACCCGTTGCCATTGGTACCTACTCGGTATGGGCCGCAAGGCCTTTTGAGGTACTTCTTTTCCTTGTAACTCCTTTAACTCTCTCTCTCTCTCGGTGATAAAGATATAGCTAATATGTTAAACGAGTTCTTCATTACAGTCTTCACGGAGGAAGACACAATAGAAGTGCCAAATCTTCGTACTACATATGACGGTGACCAGCCCGTAGAGACCATAAGTTTTACGAGAAATGAGGTACAGCAATTACTTGATAAGATGAACAAATACAAATCACCTGGCCCCGACTTATTTCTTCCAAGGGTATTAAAAGAGGTTAGCCACAATGTTGTTGACAACTTAGTAACCATATTCAAACAATCAATCGAGTTAGGGAAAGTTTCAACCGACTGGAAGTTAGCAAATGTAACACCAATCTTTAAAAATTGTGATAGGGAAAATCCTTGTAATTATAGCCCGATCAGTTTAACATCAGTTGTCGGCAAACTGTTGGAATCCATCATTACAAAACTTATTGTGTATCACCTTGAATCTAACAATCTATTTTTTTATTCTCAACATGGATTTAGGCGACATAGATCCTGTCTGACAAACCTGTTAGAGTTTTTCCATAATATGCATACACGTGTCTGTATCGAAGGAGTGACATTTCAAAGGAGTGACATAGCAAAGGAGTGACATAAATACCGTAACGAAGGAGTGACATAACAAAGGAGTGACAAATCGGAGATAAAATTCAAAGGAGTATAATTATTAAAATTTTATTTAAAAAAACAAAATTTGTTAGAATTGTTAAAATTAAGATTTTATTTCAAAAACTAGAAACCTAACCTAACCTAACCTAACCTAACCTAACCTAACAGTTGCAAGCCTCTCTTCCCTCTGGATTTGTTCTTTCTTCTTTGTTGGTATTTTCGTGTCACTCCTTCGAATTTTATCTCCGATTTGTCACTCCTTTGTTATGTCACTCCTTCGTTATGTCACTCCTTTGAATAGGACCGGCATACACTGTACGATGCAAGTAGGGCAATAGATTTGGTGTATCTCGACTTTCAAAAAGCCTTTGACAAAGTCCCTCACGCTAGATTGATAGCTAAAGTCAAAGGACTAGGAATCACCGGGCTCATTTCCAACTGGATTGAGGATTGGTTAAAAGATAGAAAGCAGAGTGTGGTAATAAATGGAGTGGCTTCTGAGTGGGCGCCCGTCACCAGTGGTGTCCCACAGGGTTCCGTTCTGGGTCCTTTACTTTTTATCATCTATATTAACGATATAGACGTCGTGCTTCTAGGTGCAATCTCCAAATTTGCAGACGATACGAAATTAGGAAGTAGTGTAGGTACTGAGGAGGGCGTAAGAACGCTTCAGAACGATCTTGACAGGTTGGGCGAATGGTCTGCTACTTGGCAGATGCCATTCAACTTGGACAAATGTAAGGTAATGCACATAGGTTATAAAAACCCGAAGACCGATTACTCTCTCATGGGAAGGAACTTGACTGAGACCGATCTAGAGAAAGACTTAGGAGTCTATATCAGCAACGATCTGAAACCGTCGAAGCACTGTGCAGAAGTCGAAAAGAGGGCCTTAAAATTATTAGGTTATATTAAAAGACAGTTCCAGTTTCGGAACAAGGAGACTGTAATGTCTCTTTATAAATCTCTAGTCAGACCTCAACTGGAATACTGTGCGCAGTTTTGGTCTCCATCCATCAGGAAGGACATAGAAAGGTTAGAAAGAGTACAAGCAAGGGCTACAAAATTGATCCCTTCAATGAGAATGCAAAGCTACCAACGGAGATTGGAGCGCCTAAATCTGTTTAGCTTAGAGACGAGGAGGTTGCGGGGTCAGCTTATTCAAGTCTTCAAGATGCTCAAAGGAATAGACAGGGTAGATTACAGAAACGTATTCTCACTTAATGCCAATCCGACAAGAAATAATGGGTTTAAACTGGAACTAAAGACATTTAGGACCTCTGTCTGCGGAAATTTATTTTCCTATAAAATAGTTAATATCTGGAACCTTTTTCCCTCAGAGGTTGTTTCCAGTCAAAGTGTAAATGTGTTTAAAAATAGGCTAGACAAAGTACTGAATACTCTCATAGTTTAAGATTAAAACATAAAACTCTGCAGGAGTTCGCTTGCATGGTGTCTCTGTGAGCAAGCTTAACATAGAGCTATTTATATATTCTCCACTTTCCTGTAAAATTTCCTTGGCTACTTTTCCAGGGTCAAGGTATTTTCTTCAACCTTTTTCGGTACCTGCCTCTGGCAGGGAGGGAGCGGAGGGTGGGGAGAGAGCATTCTACTTTTCTATCCAGTTTTCTACTAATGCTAGGATAGTTGAAAGAAAAATAAACTTTTAATAACAGGAACCTCCCAGAGTGGACCGAAAGGTCTTTGAGGCTTCCTCTTGTCCTTGTAACTCCTTGTAACTCTCTCTCTCTCTCTCTTCTGGATGTTGTAAACTTTATACTTGGGGTGTGACAGCCCTCCGGTCCCGAGTCGTGGGATTCTAGAGAAATTGGCTGCCATTTCCTTTAGGTTCTCTCTCTCTTTCGGGAGGGCGGGTGAAGTATTTGCACAATCCCGTCCCGTGGGTTACTAGGACCCCATCCCATCCCTACTCTGTCCTTTTAGCTTACGTTAAGGTTGTTCTCCTCTGACTGCAAAAAAAAAAAAAAAAAAAACTTTTAGTATTAAGTCTTTTTCTCTTCTTTTACTATTAGGACCCTACTGCTACCTCATGCGTGGGAAGAGAGGCTTTGGAACCTCTATAAATAACACCATTTAACGCTCGTAGGTTGTGAGAGACTGGGATGGAGGGGTCCCAGGCGTAGGGGCGCGATGAATGGAGTGTGGCTAGTGCCCCGTTAAGCCCATTCCTAACGCGTAATGGCCTGACCAGCCCCCTGCGACCGTTCTTTGGTGACCAATTGATGGTGCTTGGCTGTACTGCTCTGAGGTGAGAGAGCTTTACTGCCCAGCTGGCTGCCAGGCCAGCGTAAAGTCTCGGGCGTAGCCTCTGGGTCTGGTGGGATATCCCTTGAACACTGGATTCTAAGAGTCTGGCCGCTTGTGAGTGACTAGTAAGACTTAGTAAGGGGCTGCATCTCGCTGTCGCTCCTGGCGGGAAATCCGTGACGCCTGCGTCACGAGTGTTTGTCAGTTGGTAGCTGCGACACGTTTGGGACTGTCCGTCCCTGGGGAGACCTTTGGTCGGTGCGGCAGCAGCGAGAGGTGTAGTCTTCTGGAAGGGATGAATGTCACTTGCAAATAGGTGGATGCGTCTACGCGCGGGAAGAATTCACCCCCCTTTTTTATATACTGGTCAGAACGTTTTTGATAGTTTTCATTGCTAGAACGCTTTATCTTATTCAGAGTATTCAGAATTAGAAAAAAAAAAGTCACAATGACTGGACCGCAGAAATTGAAGGCTGAATGTGCGAGGTGTGAAGTGAACCAGTGGGTGACGAACTTCAAAGAAGCTTGCTTCGAGAAGATCAACCACTCCAGCATGTGCCGCTTTTGCGAACACATGCAGTTTTACTTGAAGCTGGAGGAGAGGGTCAGGTGGCTTGAGTCGTCCAGATCGGCTGTTGGAGGTGCGGCGGTCACTGACGAGGCTGCGCCGCCCTCCAACCCGGAGCTCATTCAAGATAGGATAGCTGCCGTGGAAAGGGGGTCCAGCGATGGAATGGACAGAGCTCGGGACCACGGAGAAAGGGTAGAGGTGAAACCGGGGGCCAGGGTTCTAAATCAGTGTCAGGAATCGCCAGCGAACCACGTGGAATGCATGGAACCGCGGCGTAAAGTGGAGGGCGTAAAGAAGGGGCTGATAGAGAAGGGTGGGAAGGGCCCTACTGATGACCCAAAGAAGCGGAAGGATGTAGCTGCCGGTCGGGGTGGGTCGGGCGGTGTAAGTGCGGCCGAGTTTATGGGTGGCGACGGGTTTCGAAAGGTCTCGGGCAAGAAGGCTGCGAAGCCGAAGCCCGAGACCCCAGTTGCCCCTGTCAGGACCTCCAACCGCTTTAGTCTCCTGTGCGCGAAGGAGGAAGACACCGTTTTAATTGGGGACTCGCAGATTAGGGGCCAGGAGAAGTACTTTGCTTCTGCAAACCGAGACAGGAGGAAGGTAAGGTGCTTACCCTGTCGGGGAACGGCGCACATAAGGAAGGAATTAGATAAGGTGCGCGTGGCTAGTCGGAGGACTGCGATCGTTGTCCATGCTGGTGGCAACGACTTGTTCCTCAAAGGCGGTAGGGTAGGTTCAACGGAAGGGATCATCACCGAGATCATGTCTCTTGCGGATGATCTGAAACTTAAGACAGACAGGGGAATGTTGATGGGTATTTTACCGCGGATGAATGCCAGTGACCACGCGCTTAGTAAGGTCATTGGCATCAACGAGAGGGTGCAAGACTTGTGCGTCCCACTGGGCTGGGCGTGAGGTTTGTTGACCCGTTCGACGCGTTTTCGGTTAGGTGGGACCTGTATCAGAGGGATGGTGTCCACCTCATTGTCAGGGGTAAAGGTGTGCTAGGCACGCTGTTTGACCGGCACCTATACCGTATGGTGAGGTCGAGTCCGGGGAGAGATGATGGGCCCCCACCGGGGAAGGATGATGATGAGCCGGTGGCGGACGTACCTTCAACTGAAGGGTGCGTCCAGGTACAGGTGGGTGACTCTCCTTCCACGTTGGAGGGGGCTCAGGCTCCTGCGGAGATTGTCCCCTCGTTAGTGAGGGGCTCTTCAACTCCCGACAGCCCTGGCTCTTCGGGAAACGGGTCGTGCTAGGGGGCGGTCAGAATAGGGGAGGCTCCCTCCGTGCAATGCTTTTTAATGCTAGGTCGATCAGGAACAAGTTTGGCGAGCTACGGGCGCTCTTAGCATCAGAATACCAGGATATCGTTGCTATCACCGAGTCCTGGATTCATACTGATCGTAGGGACTACGTTGGGAGTTCGAAATTCCAGGGTATAGAATGTTTCGCAAAGACCGCACCCGTGGGGAGGGGGGTGGGGTACTAATATACGTCAGAGACACGTTGAGTCCGGTTGACTGCCAGTTCCGGTCGGAACGGGAGCTGCTTGGCGTCGATCTGAACGTGGGAGGGACGAACTATAGGTTAATCTTGGTGTACAGACCTCCGCATCTCCTCCTCGAGGAGGATACAGCCCTGTACACCGAACTCAGTAGCCTGCTAGGGGATAGGGTGTGTGTAGTTTTAGGAGACTTCAACTGTCGCGGCATAAAGTGGGAAAACAGGACTGCCGATGCTGAAGGGAGGAGGCTAGTTGACTTTGCTGATGAGAACTTCCTCACTCAGTGGGTCAACGAGCCTACACGAGGCGAAAGCGTTCTAGACTTAGTATTCACGACCGAAGACAACCTCGTCACTGGCCTCACCGTTGACGAATCATTGGGCGGGAGTGATCACGGTCTTATTAGGTTCCGTGTGTGCGTCCCTCGGGTGAAGCGTAGTAACTCGAGAGGCAGTAAGCTCGATCTCCGGCGGGCGAACTTTGTTAGCCTCAGGGATAGCGTAGGAGAGATGGGGTTAGAGGTTGGCGGCGATGTTGAGGGAGTGTGGAGTGCATTCCGGGACGAGTTTATGGTGCTGCAGTCTGCTGCCATACCCTCAAAACCGGTCACCCCTGCTTCAACGCAGCCTAAGTGGTTCAATCGTGACATCGCTTCGGCTATCCGAAATAGGAAAGTAGCGTATAGGAGGGCGAAGGCCAATCGTTCCCACGAGAACACTGAAGCGTATGTCCGCCTGTGTAGGGAAGTGAAGGCGAAGGTTAGGCTAGCGAAACGTAACGAAGAACTACGGGTGGCAAGCCTCTGCAAGGGGAACCCCAAGGAGTTCTTCAGTTATGTTCAGTTATGTTCTGCGGACCTCCGACGCGGACATCGCTAATGTGCTTAATGAGTACTTTGCGGGAATGTTCTCCAGGGAGGATACACGCATCATCCCCGAGCCAAGCGTGAGGCACGAAGGTGCTGGCCTGGATAGTGTTAGATGTACCGCGACAGTCGTTGCCGATAGAATAGACAAACTGAGCACGTTTAAGGCTCCAGGGCCAGACCAGTTTCTACCCAGAGTGTTGCGAGAAGTGTGCGACGAGGTGGCTCCCCACCTGGCTACAGTCTTCAACAAATCGTTGGAGATGGGCCAGGTGCCTGGTGACTGGAGGGAAGCCAACGTGACCCCTATCTTTAAGAAAAGGGATCACGAAAGTCCAGGGAACTATCGTCCCATTAGTCTCACTTCAGTTGTAGGTAAATTATTAGAAGGGATAATAGCTGATAGGATCGTTGACCATTTGGATTCGTACAAGCTGCTTGGGGACTCCCAACATGGGTTTAGACGGCATAGGTCGTGTCTCACCAACTTGCTCGAGTTTTTCCACGTCATGTTGAGTGAGTACGATAAGAGTAGGGCGATTGATATACTTTATCTCGACTTTCAGAAAGCCTTTGATAAGGTACCTCACCGCCGGCTAATGGCGAAAGTGCGCGCGCTGGGTATCGGTGGGGAAATAGGTAGGTGGATTGAAAACTGGCTGAGGAATAGGCGGCAGAGGGTGGTAATTAAAGGGGCTAGTTCGGTTGGGCCTCGGTCACTAGTGGGGTTCCTCAGGGTTCCGTTTTGGGGCCGCTGTTGTTTATCATTTACATAAATGATATCGACGGTGGCATCGTCAGTCGGATCGCCAAATTCGCTGATGACACCAAGCTTGGGGCCAATGTTGGGACGCCCGAAGCGATCGAGGAACTGCGTGCGGACCTAGGTAGGATAGGAGAGTGGTCCGAAAAATGGCAAATGCCGTTTAACTTGGGTAAATGCAAAGTGATGCACATTGGCTACGCCAATCCCAAGTCGGACTACTCGATGTTGGGTAGTAATATCGAGGTGACTGATTTAGAAAAGGACTTGGGTGTGCTAATTAGCAGCGATCTTAAGTTTACGAAACAGTGTGTAGAGGTGGAAAAGAAAGCCCAGAAACTATTGGGTTATATCAGGAGGCAATTTCAGTTTCGGAACAAGGAGATTGTGCTCTCACTGTACAATTCCCTTGTTCGGCCGCACCTGGAGTATGCTGTGCAGTTCTGGTCGCCCACCCTCAGGAAAGATATTGAGAGGCTGGAGCGAGTGCAGGCGAGGGCCACAAAGTTAATCCCTTCCGTTAGGCATATGGGCTACAATCGACGGTTACGCGCCCTGAACTTGTTTTCGCTTGAAACTCGGAGGCTGCGCGGTCAACTGATCGAGGTTTTCAAGCTCTTACGCGGGTTCAACGATGTCGATTTTAGAAGTATGTTTAGTTTAAATGATAACCCAACTCGCAACAATGGTTGGAAGTTGGATTTGAAACGGTTTAGGACTAGTGTGTGTGGGAATTACTTTACGTATAAGATCTGTGACACATGGAACAGGTTACCTTCGGAAGTTGTGAACAGTTCCTCTGTGGATCAGTTCAAGAAAAGGGTAGACGAAATCTTGCACACTATTTGAGTGTGTAAAGACATTTAGGACCTCAGTCTGCGGAAATTTCTTTTCCTATAAAATAGTTAATATCTGGAACCAACTTCCCTCAGAGGTTGTTTCCAGTCAAAGTGTAAATGTGTTTAAAAATAGGCTAGACAAAGTACTGAATACTCTCATAGTTTAAGACTAAAACATAAGAAAACTCTGCAGGAGATCGCTTGCACGGTGTCTCTGTGAGCAAGCTAAATATAGAGCTATTTATATATTCTCCACTTTCCTGTAAAATTTCCTTGGCTACTTTTCCTGAGTCAAGGTATTTTCTTCAACCTTTTTCCGTACCTGCCTCTGGCACGGAGGGAGCGGAGGGTGGGGAGAGAGCCTTCTATTTTTCTATCCAGTTTTCTACTACTGCTAGGATAGTTGAAAGAAAAATAAACTTACAAAATTTTCCCTGGCACCCGTTGCCATTGGTACCTCCTCGGTATGGGCCGCAAGGCCTTTTGAGGTACTTCTTTTCCTTGTAACTCCTTGTCTCTCTCTCTCTCTCTGTCTCTCTCTCTCTCTCTCCTCTCTCTCTCTCTGGGTGGCGACGGGTTTCGAAAGGTCTCGGGCAAGAAGGCTGCGAAGCCGAAGCCTGAGACCCCAGTTGCTCCTGTCAAGACCTCTAACCGCTTTAGTCTCCTGTGCTCGAAGGAGGAAGACACCGTTTTGATTGGGGACTCGCAGATCAGGGGCCAGGAGAAGTACTTTGCTTCTGCAAACCGGGATGGGAGGAAGGTAAGGTGCTTATCTGGGTGGGGAATGGCGCACTTAAGGAAGGAGGTAGAGAAGGTGCGCGTGGCTAGTCAGAGGACTGCCATTGTTGTCCATGCTGGTGGCAATGACCTGTTCCTCAAAGGCGGTGGGGTAGGTCTTACAGAAGGGATCATCACCGAGATCATGTCTCTTGCCGATGATCTAAAACTGAAGACAGACAGGGGAATGTTAATGGGTATTTTACCGCGAATGAATGCCAGTGACCACGCGCTCAGTAAGGTCATTGGCATCAATGAGAGGGTACAAGACTTGTGCGTTCCGCTGGGCGTGAAATTTATTGACCCCTTCGATGCATTTTCGGGTAGGTGGGACCTTTACCAGAGGCATGGTGTCCACCTCAATAACAAGGGTAAAGGTGTGCTAGGCGCGCTTCTCGCCCGGCACCTATACAGAATGGTGAGGTCGAGTCCGGGGAGAGATGATGGGCCCCCACCGGGGAGAGATGAGGATGAGCCGGTGGCGGACGTACCTTCAACTGAAGGGTGCGTCGAAGTCCAGGTGGGTGACCCTCCTCCTACGTTGGAGGGAGCTCAGTCTCCTGCGGAAGTTGCCCCCTCGTTAGTGAGGGGCTCTTCAACTCCCGACAGCCCTGGCTGTTCGGGAAACGGGTCGTGCTAGGGGGCGGTCAGAATAGGGAAGACTCCCTCCGTACAATGCTTTTTAATGCTAGGTCAATTAGGAACAAGTTTTGCGAGCTACGGGCGCTCTTAGCATCAGAATACCAGGATATCGTTGCTATCACCGAGTCCTGGATTCATACTGATCGTAGGGACTACGTTGGGGAGTTCGAAATTCCCGGGTATAGAATGTTTCGCAAAGACCGCACCCGTGGGGAGGGGGGTGGGTTACTAATATACGTGCTCTCACTGTACAATTCCCTTGTTCGGCCGCACCTGGAGTATGTTGTGCAGTTCTGGTCGCCCACCCTCAGGAAAGATATTGAGAGGCTGGAGCGAGTGCAGGCGAGGGCCACAAAGTTAATCCCTTCCATTAGGCATATGGGCTACAATCGACGGTTACGCGCCCTGAACTTGTTTTCGCTGGAAACTCGGAGGCTGCGCGGTCAACTGATCGAGGTTTTCAAGCTCTTACGCGGGTTCAACGATGTCGATTTTAGAAGTATGTTTAGTTTAAATGATAACCCAACTCGCAACAATGGTTGGAAGTTGGATTTGAAACGGTTTAGGACTAGTGTATGTGGGAATTACTTTACGTATAAGATCTGTGACACATGGAACAGGTTACCTTCAGAAGTTGTGAACAGTTCCTCTGTGGATCAGTTCAAGAAAAGGTTAGACCAAATCTTGCACACTATTTGAGTGTACACAAAATTTTCCCTGGCACCCGTTGCCATTGGTACCTCCTCGGTATGGGCCGCAAGGCCTTTTGAGGTACTTCTTTTCCTTGTAATTCCTTGTAACTCTTCGCAGTAATGTTGCCTCACTCTCTCTTTACTGTCGCTATTATAACGGACACTGCTCTTCTGAATTCTCTAACAGCATGCTTCCTACTTTAAGGAGAGCACGCAGTACCAGACTTTCGACACCTTATTCCTTCCCTTTCCAACTCTCTAACGCAAGGGTTAATCGGTATTTTCAATTTGTCATCTATTCAACCTGTGAAATCTGAAACAATCATCCTCAATCCATTTTTCCCCTTGTCTATGACCTTCATTGTTTCAAACGCAGAGTTCTCTTCTTCCTCTATGGGAGGGGTGTTTCCGCTGGCCCCTTGGCCCCTCCTTCTTGCATAAAAAAATTACAAGTAATTGAATTGCTGGTAACTACTTTGTAGTAATTACTCATTTGAATTACTTCGAAAGTCGTAATTGCGCTAGTATTTAATTAGTAACTGTAATTTAAATTGAAATTAATTTCTTTTCAGTTACTTTCATATATTATGACATAAGCGGAAGTAATATTAAATCATGGCTTGGAGACATTTTGCAATATTTCCAATCTAACATTTCAGTTATTATTTTAAGTTCCTCATTAAAGAGTGGTTGCCAATATAGGAGTCAATTAGAATAACTCCAAATTTGAAATGTGCATCACGAATATTTTGAGAGCGTGAGAAAGAAGCAGGAGGGTATTTCGTGTTTTCTTTAACAAATCATTATTAAAAATGTGGTCAGTCATTTGTGTGTGTACGTACCGTACTTCATAACTTCACATTAAAATGTAGTAATTAATACTTCATTTGTAGCATGTTCACAAAGCAAAACGGACCCGAGTACATGTATCAGTGGGGTCTATTTAGTGAGAGTAAATACTGTAGATAATTTTGTTCATACAGATCGTCGAAGATAATGCATAACCAATACCTTTATTTAAAAAATTGGCTGTTTCTTTCCACGCCAAATGATTTCAGTTTAAGCTTTTAGCTTTTAAATAAGTAATTGGAAAGTAATTCAATTACTTTATACAATTGTAACTGTAATTAATTCCCTTTAAAAAGTATTTTTTTATATACATATACTATATATATATATATAGTTAGAATGTTTCAAAATATAATTTCAAATTTAAAAATCTTCCTTTGTAAATCCTTTCTTTATTTACAGTAAAGAAGTCACACACTTCGAAGTAATCTCACCTAAGAAATTAAATTAACTTTTAAGACAGAAACCTCTCAAAATGCCAATTTAATATATATATATATATATATATACATTCAACTGCAAAGAACACGCAGTATAAATAACGTAAAGAACGACGCTTGTATAGGAGATATTCCGCGCAAGACGAGAGAGAGAGAACGAAACAAATGAAAAAATGAGGTAACCACCTGGGAATCGAACCCGGGATCTTCCGATTGCCGGTCAGACGCGATACCATTACACCATGGACCTCACTCTTCCAAATGCCGTAATTCTTCTACATACTCGCAGAAACCAATGCCCCAAGGGGGCACCTCCCGCATGCCGTAACATTATATACATTCAACTGCAAAGAACACGCAGTATAAATAACGTAAAGAACGACGCTTGTATAGGAGATATTCCGCGCAAGACGAGAGAGAGAACGAAACAAATGAAAAAATGAGGTAACCACCTGGGAATCGAACCCGGGATCTTCCGATTGCCGGTCAGACGCGATACCATTACACCATGGACATCACTCTTCCAAATGCCGTAATTCTTCTACATACTCGCAGAAACCAATGCCCCAAGGGGGCACCTCCCGCATGCCGTAACATGCCTATTTTTAAACACATTTTTAAACCGTCGATTGTAGGTCATATGCCTAACGGAAGGGATTAACTTTGTGGCCCTCGCCTGCACTCGCTCCAGCCTCTCAATATCTTTCCTGAGGGTGGGCGACCAGAACTGCACAGCATACTCCAGGTGCGGCCGAACAAGGGAATTGTACAGTGAGAGCACAATCCCCTTGTTCCGAAACTGAAATTGCCTCCTGATATAACCCAATAGTTTCTGGGCTTTCTTTTCCACCTCTACGCACTGTTTCGTAAACTTAAGGTCGCTGCTAATTAGCACACCCAAGTCCTTTTCTAAATCAGTCACCTCGATATTACTACCCAACATCGAGTAGTCCGACTTGGGATTGGCGTAGCCAATGTGCATCACTTTGCATTTACCCAAGTTAAACGGCATTTGCCATTTTCCGGACCACTCTCCTATCCTACCTAGGTCCGCACGCAGTTCCTCGATCGTTTCCGGCGTCCCAACATTGGCCCCAAGCTTGGTGTCATCAGCGAATTTGGCGATCCGACTGACGATGCCACCGTCGATATCATTTATGTAAATGATAAACAGCGGCGGCCCCAAAACGGAACCCTGAGGAACCCCACTAGTGACCGAGGCCCAACCCGAACTAGCCCCTTTAATTACCACCCTCTGCCGCCTATTCCTCAGCCAGTTTTCAATCCACCTACCTATTTCCCCACCGATACCCAGCGCGCGCACTTTCGCCATTAGCCGGCGGTGAGGTACCTTATCAAAGGCTTTCTGAAAGTCGAGATAAAGTATATCAATCGCCCTACTCTTATCATACTCATTCAACATGACGTGAAAAAACTCGAGCAAGTTGGTGAGACACGACCTATGCCGTCTAAACCCATGTTGGGAGTCCCCAAGCAGCTTGTAGGAATCCAAATGGTCAACGATCCTATCAGCTATTATACCTTCTAATAATTTACCTACAACTGAAGTGAGACTAATGGGACGATAGTTCCCTGGACTTTCCTATTTCGGATAGCCGAAGCGATGTCACGATTGAACCACTTAGGCTGCGTTGAAGCAGGGGTGACCGGTTTTGAGGGTATGGCAGCAGACTGCAGCACCATAAACTCGTCCCGGAATGCACTCCACACTCGGTCAATATCGCCGCCGACCTCTAACCCCATATCTCCTACGCTATCGCTGAGGCTAACAAAGTTCGCCTGCCGGAGATCGAGCTTACTGCCTCTCGAGTTACTACGCTTCACCCGAGGGACGCACACACGGAACCTAATAAGACTGTGATCACTCCCGCCCAACGATTCGTCAACGGTGAGGCCAGTGACGAGGTTGTCTTCGGTCGTGAACAC
>JAJOZX010000424.1:1057500-1060000 GCA_023014485.1 Bathynomus jamesi | reverse complement strand
CGATCCTATCAGCTATTATCCCTTCTAATAATTTACCTACAACTGAAGAGAGACTAATGGGACGATAGTTCCCTGGACTTTCGTGATCCCCTTTCTTAAAGATAGGGGTCACGTTGGCTTCCCTCCAGTCACCAGGCACCTGGCCCATCTCCAACGATTTGTTGAAGACTGTAGCCAGGTGGGGAGCCACCTGGTCGCGCACTTCTCGCAACACTCTGGGAAGAAACTGGTCTGGCCCAGGAGCCTTAAACGCGCTCAGTTTGTCTATTCTAACGGCAACGACTGTCGCGGTACATCTAACACTATCCAGGCCAGCACCTTCGCCTTCACTTCCCTACACAGTCGGACATACGCTTCAGTGTTCTCGTGGGAACGAATGGCCTTCGCCCTCCTATACGCTACTTTCCTATTTCGGATAGCCGAAGCGATGTCACGATTGAACCACTTAGGCTGCGTTGAAGCAGGGGTGACCGGTTTTGAGGGTATGGCAGCAGACTGTAGCACCATAAACTCGTCCAGGAATGCACTCCACACTCCCTCAACATCGCCGCCAACCTCTAACCCCATCTCTCCTACTCTATCCCTGAGGCTAACAAAGTTCGCCCGCCGGAGATCGAGCTTACTGCCTCTCGAGTTACTACGCTTCACCCGAGGGACGCACACACGGAACCTAATAAGACCGTGATCACTCCCGCCCAATGATTCGTCAACGGTGAGGCCAGTGACGAGGTTGTCTTCGGTCGTGAATACTAAGTCTAGAACGCTTTCGCCTCGTGTAGGCTCGTTGACCCACTGAGTGAGGAAGTTCTCATCAGCAAAGTCAACTAGCCTCCTCCTTTCAGCATCGGCAGTCCTGTTTTCCCACTTTATGCCGCGACAGTTGAAGTCTCCTAAAACTACACACACCCTATCCCCTAGCAGGCTACTGAGTTCGGTGTACAGGGCTGTATCCTCCTCGAGGAGGAGATGCGGAGGTCTGTACACCAAGATTAACCTATAGTTCGTCCCTCCCACGTTCAGATCGACGCCAAGCAGCTCCCGTTCCGACCGGAACTGGCAGTCAACTGGACTCAACGTGTCCCTGACGTATATTAGTACTCCACCCCCCTCCCCACGGGTGCGGTCTTTGCGAAACATTCTATACCCGGGAATTTCGAACTCCCCAACGTAGTCCCTACGATCAGTATGAATCCAGGACTCGGTGATAGCAATGATATCCTGGTATTCTGATGCTAAGAGCGCCCGTAGCTCGCCAAACTTGTTCCTGATCGACCTAGCATTAAAAAGCATTGCACGGATGGAGCCTCCCCTGTTCTGACCGCCCCCTAGCACGACCCGTTTCCCGAACAGCCAGGGCTGTCGGGAGTTGAAGAGCCCCTCACTAACGAGGGGACAAACTCCGCAGGAGCCTGAGTCCCCTCCAACGTGGAAGGAGAGTCACTACCTGCTGTTGGAGGGGGACAAACTACTGGGGGAGGGTGACTAGCTGCTGTGGGAGGGTGACTAGCTGCTGGGGGAGGGTGACTATCTGCTGGGGGAGGGTGACTATCTGCTGGGGGAGGGTGACTATCTGCTGGGGGAGGGTGACTACCTGCTGGGGAGGGTGACTACCTGCTGGGGGAGGGTGACTAACTGCTGGGGGAGGGTGACTAACTGCTGGGGGAGGGTGACTAACTGCTGGGGGAGTAGGTTTAACTGTTTGAGAAGCAGGATCAATTACTGGTTTGGTGAGTCCTAGTTTAAAAAGATTATACAAATTAATGTTCAATAAATCACCATACTTCTTTTTCCCCTTCTGGTTAAAATGTATCCCATCCGAACCAAACTATTCCCCATTTCCGTAGAATGTAGGCCAAAAATCGACAAACTTTAGGCCTTTTTCCTCACACATGCGTTTAACTCTTTTATTTATGCTAATGGCTTTACTTAGAGTATAATCACCAGCACGCATTCGAGGGAGAATTCCTACGACCATACCCATGTCTGTCCTATCCCTAACCTTGTCAGTTAGGTTCTTAAATTCTTTTATAATGGGCTCTGTCTGCCCTCCTGTCCCTCCCAGAAAAACGTCATTGCCACCAACATGGACAATGATAGGGCAACTCCTATTCTTGATTATTCCCTATTAATAATCTGGCTTGTGGCACCAGGAAAACATCGGAGTTTTCTCTTGGTCACCCTTCTTGCTCCGAAAAAGTCCCCTTGATTCCTTAGCATAGAATCCCCAATTAAAAAGGATTCATCCTCCTCATCAGCAAGTAAGTGAAACTTATTTTTGATGGTAATGGGTTCCAAATCCTTATGTTTTGGTTTTGGTTTGGACGGTCTTTTATTTTTGACCAATTTGAATTCTTGTTCCTCCGTTCTATTTTCCGGAATAGTCACAGTGTTTTCGAAGCGTGCCACGCTTTGTTCTAGATGCTTAATCTTACAGTTTAAATCTGCTGGTGTGTTTTTAGTTTGATCTTGTCCACTGGGTTGGATTTCCAGTGCGACGACC
>JAJOZX010000424.1:990000-1050000 GCA_023014485.1 Bathynomus jamesi | reverse complement strand
ACTTCTAAAATCGACATCGTTGAACCCGCGTAAGAGCTTGAAAACCTCGATCAGTTGACCGCGCAGCCTCCGAGTTTCAAGCGAAAACAAGTTCAGGGCGCGTAACCGTCGATTGTAGCCCATATGCCTAACGGAAGGGATTAACTTTGTGGCCCTCGCCTGCACTCGCTCCAGCCTCTCAATATCTTTCCTGAGGGTGGGCGACCAGAACTGCACAGCATACTCCAGGTGCGGCCGAAGAAGGGAATTGTACAGTGAGAGCACAATCTCCTTGTTCCGAAACTGAAATTGCCTCCTGATATAACCAATAGTTTCTGGGCTTTCTTTTCCACCTCTACACACTGTTTCGTAAACTTAAGATCGCTGCTAATTAGCACACCCAAGTCCTTTTCTAAATCAGTCACCTCGATATTACTACCCAACATCGAGTAGTCCGACTTGGGATTGGCGTAGCCAATGTGCATCACTTTGCATTTACTCAAGTTAAACGGCATTTGCCATTTTTCGGACCACTCTCCTATCCTACCTAGGTCCGCACGCAGTTCCTCGATCGCTTCGGGCGTCCCAACATTGGCCCCAAGCTTGGTGTCATCAGCGAATTTGGCGATCCGACTGACGATGCCACCGTCGATATCATTTATGTAAATGATAAACAACAGTGGCCCCAAAACGGAACCCTGAGGAACCCCACTAGTGACCGAGGCCCAACCCGAACTAGCCCCTTTAATTACCACCCTCTGCCGCCTATTCCTCAGCCAGTTTTCAATCCACCTACCTATTTCCCCACCGATACCCAGCGCGCGCACTTTCGCCATTAGCCGGCGGTGAGGTACCTTATCAAAGGCTTTCTGAAAGTCGAGATAAAGTATATCAATCGCCCTACTCTTATCGTACTCACTCAACATGACGTGGAAAAACTCGAGCAAGTTGGTGAGACACGACCTATGCCGTCTAAACCCATGTTGGGAGTCCCCAAGCAGCTTGTAGGAATCCAAATGGTCAACGATCCTATCAGCTATTATCCCTTCTAATAATTTACCTACAACTGAAGTGAGACTAATGGGACGATAGTTCCCTGGACTTTCGCGATCCCCTTTCTTAAAGATATTGGTCACGTTGGCTTCCCTCCAGTCACCAGGCACCTGGCCCATCTCCAACGATTTGTTGAAGACTGTAGCCAGGTGGGGAGCTACCTGGTCGCGCACTTCTCGCAACACTCTGGGGAGAAACTGGTCTGGCCCAGGAGCCTTAAACGCGCTCAGTTTGTCTATTCTATCGGCAACGACTGTCGCGGTACATCTAACACGATCCAGGCCAGCACCTTCGTGCCTCACGCCTGGCTCGGGGATGACGCGGGTATCCTCCCTGGTGAACACTCCCGCAAAGTACTCATTAAGCACATTAGCGATGTCCGCGTTGGAGGTCCGCAGAACGCCGCTTCCTTCCTTTAACGGACCTATCATGCTTCTAATGGGCTTTCTACTATTAACATAACTGAAGAATTCCTTAGGGTTCCCCTTGCAGAGGCTTGCCATCCGTAGTTCTTCGTTACGTTTCGCTATCCTAACCTTCGTCTTCTCGAGAGAGAGAGAGAGAGAGAGAGAGAGAGAGAGAGAGAGAGAGAGAGAGAGAGAGAGAGAGAGAGAGAGAGAGAGAGAGAGAGATTGAAGACAGTCGGTAAGAGGTGTAGAATTGATGAGACGAAAAGCCTTTGATCCCACTCGGTCAAATAGAGCTGTATTGGTTGAGCCACCCCACACAAGAGAAGCGTACTTCATATGAGGGCAGACAAGACCCTGTATAGAGCCAACAACTGAGTGGGGGTGAAGAAATTGTGTAGCCAATACAGCACACCTAACCTCTTAGAAGCTGTTTTTGAAAGAGAGTATATGTGATCTTTCCCGGAAGGATCGCGAAAAAAGAAACGCCAATAATGTTAAGAGAAGAGGAAGCATTGAGTTGTGTATTGTTGAAGTAAAGGGATAGTCGTGTGGAAGAGTGTGACGAGTAGACAAATGAAGGCACTGAGATTTTGAGGCATTGGGGCGAAAGTTTGAGCGAAGAGTTCGGCTTTATCAGAAGAGACGGCAACTGAGCCGTCGGAATGGAAAAAAGGAGGGAAAGAAGAAGTAAAGTTGTTGATGAGGTTCTTCGCTAGGTGCCAGAAAGAGCGAGAAAAACTAGAATTGGAGAAGTTTTCACAGTTTTATCTGATGAAGGAATTTTTGTGAGTCGAAGAACAGATTTTGCAAGCTTCCAGGCAGAAAAATAAGCTAAATGAGAAACAGGAGTTGGATGGCGACTGTACTTTCTGAAAGCCTCCTCTCTGTTGCAGATAACATTAGAACAAGTAAAGTTAAACCAAAGGTTTTTGTATTAGTAGTAGGAGCAAGATACGACAAGGTAAAGGGATAAAGAGATAAGAGAAGGGATAAGGGATAAGGAATAAGGGATAATGTTTCTAAGCATTACATTTTTGTAATGTTGTATTAATGTACGCCTCCATGCCAGAGAGAATTAACTTCGTGATGCGCTCAGTAATCATTCCATGGGAAATAATAGTAGTACTACCTAAGGGCCTCCCAATCAGCGTCGCCAAAGTGCCAAAGGCGTCTACTTTTGGGAGGATCCAAAGGCCGAATTGGAGCGATGGAACAGGAAGCAGATATAAGACTGTGGATCGACCTGCGACAGACCACTCTGCAGTATCTCGCCTCATTTGCGGGATTTGGTGAAGGAGGGAATTGCTTTCAAATCTCCTCCTGCCCTCGTAGCTAGCGACGCATGGCTGGTCAGGGACTTTGTACAAGAACCTGTCCAGCCAGCTGGTTCTTAAAATTATTCAGGTCGGTGTGCTGGAGGTTCCTCACTTCTTTTGGCAGGACATTAAAAAGCTTTGCGCCTGCCTGACTTTATGACTTTCTGGGATGCGGTTTGTACCTCTGAGTGCTACCTTTATTTGTATATCGATTAGGTTATAGATGGAGAAATTTGTGTACGTTACATTTTTATATATTATCTCATTGTTATTTGTCAAAATTAAATTCAAAATGTTCTCTTTTCCAGTGACATCACAGATTTCTTGGGTAAAGGGATAATGTTCTATAACATCTAATAGCATTATTGCCTGGGTTCTATCATCTTTTGTAATGTTACCATGAAACTTCCCAACATATATAACTTCGTCATTTTTCTTCCATGTTATGAATAGAAAATTAAAATCCCCACAAATTAAAATATTTGTTACTGGAGTTTCAAGTAATTTTAATGTTTTCTATCTCATTTGTAGCCAAATGGAATTAACTTTTTGTTGTGTTGGGTGGTCTGTAAACGTTCATAATGGTTACGTTCAGTTATTTTACTTTTAAAATAATAATAATTTCGACTGTGCGGTTAGATTTGCTCACCTTCACCTCACATGTGTATGTGTATTTCGCGGACAGTAGATGCAACACCCTCCTCCTCGTCCAGCAACTCTATCTGGTCTGTATATGCTGTAGTCCAGTATTGCTATTTCACTACAGTAATCCCTCGCTTTCCGGAAGGGTTATGTTCTGTAAACTCGTTCCGTAAAGCGGATTTTCATATATCGAATCCTCCTTTCCCATAGACTCCCATTTTATATTTGGAGAAACGTTTCTACGAACAAAATCTTAACTCTACGATGTAACACATACACATAATAACGCAACAAACTTTATTAAAGTACTCTGTACATTATTAGTGTACGTATATTATATTTGTATAGTACTTAATAATGAAGTGAGAAAAAAGTAAGAATAAGGGTGTCTGACTATTAATGGAGATGTGTGAGGCAGAGGGAGGGTGGGAGGGAGGACGGAAGGGAAGGTTGTAGTGAGCACGAGCCGCTGGTACAAGCACCGCCTGTGTAAAATTAGAATAGATTAGATATTTTAGTGATTTAGTTATTTTTTAAACTCAAATTTACGTTGTAACGAATCTTACTTCCGTTATACTGAATTGTATTCCATTATTAATCATTTCCGTTAAAGCAAAATTCCGAAAATTGAATTTTCGTAAAGCGAGGGATTACTGTATCCTCGATGCAGTTTTCACAGCCTTTTTCGCATTTATATAAGTGTGATTCCGTTAGGCATATGATATCTATATTGGTTTCCAGAGCTAAATTTTGCAAGCATTATAATTTCCAGTCTGCATGGGCCTTGTATATTTGTATACAGGGTTTATAATCTTCGTGCTCGGTTTCCCTAGATAATAGTTGTTTCCTGGTCGATGTTGTCGGTTCCTGTTTGGTATTATCGGTTGGGCCGCTGCATTTGGGGGTATTGGGGATGCAGCCCTTGATACCACTGTGGTGGTTGTATTAACCGTTAGTGGTGTTGAATAGGATAGTGATGTATGTAATTCTGGGGTGCATATATCTGCGAAGTTTTGTCTTTTCTTGTTAGAAGGGCAAGTTGTGCTTTTATCATTCTCATTTCCTCTAAAAAATATACTTCATTGCCACTGTTATTGCTTCTATTTAGGTGAGTTGTTCTGTCTCGTTCTCTTCTTTGAATACGATTAATGTGAAAATACGGGCACTCCATATTTAGGCATTTTTTTCTCTAATTGACTGTCTGCACATAGAAGGGTGGAAAAAAGTAGCAGTTTGTTCCGTACCTGCAACTTCCATTCTTTATCATACAGAAAATTTTTTGGAGTGATTATATAGGGTGTTTCATAACATCTGGGACGCACTTTCAGGATGGATTCAGGACCTGAAAACAATGAAAAAGTTTATAAAAATATATGCCCGCAATCGCTTTGTTTCCGAGTTACAGCCCGTTTTGTGTTCCAGCAATTCTTTCCGGAAAATCTTTACAAACACTGCTTGCCGACAATGTTTGTGAGTGTGTACAGGACTTATTTCATGTATGGCCTTGCTGATTGTAATATTTCGTACACTTTACGACATGTTTCAATATCGTTGAGTGTAGAGCCATCAGTCAGTCAGAGGTGCATCGCGGTGTTTCACTCCGTATTCGTAACTTCTTACCGTGAATAAGTGCAGTCCAGTGAAAAAAAACCTTAAAAGTTTTTGTGCTATTCAGTGATTGTGTGCATTTGAAGTGAGAATGGAGGCTTATTCAAACAGAGAAATGGCAGACACGAATCTCATGTATGGATTTGCCGAGTGTAATGCGGCCGCAGCAAGACGTCTGTATGCGGAAAGGTTTCCGAATCGTCGTCTGCCAGATAAGAAGACCTTTCAGAGAATAGAGGAGCGTCTTGGTGATACAGGATCATTCAACAAGCGAGTTTCAGATGGTGGTAGACCAATCAGCGCCAGAACTGTTGAGTTGGAGGAGCGCGTCCTGAATCGCACCCGAAGGATAGCAGCAGCAGAGGGTGTAAGATACACAACTGTGTGGAGAATTTTACGGGAACAAACAGCTTTACCCATATCACATTCAGAGAGTAAAAGGCCTTACTGAAGCTGATTTTCCACCAAGAGAAGCTTTCTTACTTAGTTCCTTCAACAGTGTGCTCGCGATCCTCTTTTTCTATTCTCCGTGTTGTTTTCTGGTGAGGCTGCCTTCACAAGAAATGGCGTGATCAATTTTCACAACACTCATCACTGGGGCGAAGAGAATCCGCATCCCATCATCCAGTCAAGGCACTAACAACAATTTAGTATCAATGTACAGTATGGGCAGGACTTATTGCCGACAACTTAATCGGTCCTTTTGTTTTGCCTGGAAGATTAACAGGAGAATCCCTTTCCAAATTTTTAAGGAATGATTTAAGCGATTTACTAGATCAAGTTCCTCTCGGTGTCGACGTTGTATGTCGTTTATGCGTGACGACGCTCCGCCTTATTTTAGTCGAGTAGCCAGAGACTATTTGGATGAACATTTCCCTGATAAATAGATAGGCCGGGGAGGACCCAATGCGTGGCCTGCTCGCTCCCCGGACCTGAATCCACTCGATTTTTACCTGTGGGGTCATCTGAAATCCATCGTTTACGTGACACCCATTGACAACGTTGAAATGCTTCGCCAACGTGTAGAACAAGGATGCCAGAAAATCCGAGCAATACCTGGAATGTTTGAACGCATCAGGCAGTCTATGACGAGGCGTGTTCAGGCGTGTCTTCAAGCGCAAGGCGGTCATTTTGAGCACTTCCTTTAAAGGTAAGGCGGATACTTGCTTGGACACATAACGGGCTGTAACTCGGAAACAAAGCGATTTCGAGCATATGTTTATGTAAATCTTTTCATTGTTTTCAGGTCCTGAATCCATCCTGAAAGTGCGTCCCACATGTTATGAAACACCCTGTATATAAGACTGCCAGCCCAAAAAATCGAATTTTCAAAATTCAAAAGTCTTACCCCAAGATATTGTTACCTATGTTACGAAAATCCCAAATATAAAATTTCAGCTATTTTGGTATATTTTTAGGGGTACCGCACGGCACTCGAACTTTCACCGTAATGGGAATAATTCTGCGGTTGCAGCTGTGCCCAAACTATCTGGTTCAAGTATCAACAGTGCCTGGTACATCCTATTCCCTTAAAAAGAAACTATCCAGGAGGCGCAGGGGTAAAGATATTTTATCAGTGGAACTAGCAGTGGCACTGAACCGGACCAAGATGACTGACCGCCAAGCCGTCTTCGTGTTGTCAACTGCTGCTACTTCTTTGGGTCATGATTTGGCCGAACTCTCCATTAGTAGAGGCATATTACAGAGGAAGAGAATGGAAGCACGCAAGAAGATCGTTCACGATATCAAGCAGTCTTTTGAGCCAGATACTCCCCTCACCATCCATTGGGACGGGAAATTACTTCCAGACCTGACCGGGGATAACAATGTAGAGCGACTACTTGTTCTTATGTCTGTGGATGGGACATTGAAACTTCTTGCAGTGCCCAAGCTCGCCTCAGGTAAAGGAGAACACATTGCAACGGCTGTGTAAACTGCTTAGACGAGTGGGAATTGCGTGATGTGCTTTGATACCACTGCAAGCAATATTGGTCCCAAACTTGGAGCTTGTACACTCATCGAAAACAAGTGTGCCGCCACCACATCAATGAAATAGTCGTATCATGTGTCTTCGACAAGTGTCACAGTACCATTTTACTTTTGGAAAGTTTTGAATTTTATATACGTGCGTTTATATTCACATTGTTATAGTTAAGTAATTGAATATTGGAGGTTTTTAGCGATTTAGAAGTTTTCATAGCGTGCCGGCTTAATTTAACAAACTTGTGACGGTTATAAACTATTTTTAACTGCGCGATGCCGTCGCAGAAAGCGTCGTGTGTTAGGTGTGCGGTAAACCGGTAGTATTCGGATTTTAAAGATTATAACGGCGGTCCTATTGCGATTACCGAGAGATCAGTTTGTTTCTTTCTCGAGTTAAGGGAGGAAATAGTTGACATAAAACGCAGCATACGTGAGGTAACGGAAAGACTTGCAACGCTTGATGAGGGTAGTGGTAGGGCTACGGGGTTGACCAAAGCCGAACCAATACTAACGTTGAAGACGTTAGTAATTTGAAGGGTGAGGTGCGTAACCTAGTTTCTAGTTTAGGTAGCTTATCGGGAAGGTTGGATAGAGTTGAGGAAGGGGGTTAAGGTTGGTTCGAGATTTGTAGATGGAGAGGGATTTAGAGAAGTTAAGGGTGGAGCTAGGCCGCGTACGTTAGGTGATAGGAATCCCCCCCCCCTCTATCGAGGTTTCGAACCCTTTCGCCCATTTGGAAAGGGACGTGAATGAGGGGGAAACTATTTTAATTGGGGACTCTTTAGTGCGCCATATGGGCACAGAGTTCGTTGAACGGCATCCAACCAAGAGGAGGAGGGTCTGTCTCCCAGGGGCCAGGGTTGACAAAGTTGGGGACGAAGTGGATAGGATTGACGTTGCCTCCCGTCACTCGATAGGTCTTTAGTTCTAGGTATTACCCCTAGGCACGGTTTGGGTCTTAGGATTACGTCTAAAACGATATTTTTGAATATTAATTAGAAGAGATTTATGCTGAGGAAAATGTACCCTTCGTAAAGCTGTAGTCAGAATTCAGTGATCCTAGCCTTTTTATAAGAGATGGGGTGCATTTTAATGAAATAGGTAATGCTAGGCTAGGTAGGTTAATTGACGAAAACGTACGAAAGCTGTATAGGTCGAAGCCTTCTTTAAACGTTGTGGGTCCGGGGAACGCGGGCCCGACGTGTGAAAAATAGTTTAAAACGCCGGCCTGTGGTAAAAAATAACTTACACGTCTTTTATTGTAACGCGCGTAGTATTAGAAATAAATTAAACGAATTTAAGGCGATAATTTATTCCGGTAACTACGATATAGATGCTATCACTGAAACGTGGTTAAATACCGTGACTCGGGACTTGTTGGGGGAATTTGATATACCGGGTTTTAAACTCTTTATTAATATGTTACATAGGATTGGTGGCTTGGTTTTGCTGTACATTGTAATTCCCTTAGGGCTATCGAGGTTAAGATAGATTTTCCGGCAGCAATTAATGCAATATGCGTTGAAGTTAGGGCGTGTATTATTACTTTTAATTTTGTTGTTGTTTATAGACCTCCCGTTCAACCCACCGATACCGATACGAGATTTTACTCACTTCTTGGTAACTTTATTGACAATCAGAATAGTATAATTGTCGGAGACTTTAACTGCCCTAATGTTAATTACGAGACTTTTACTGGCAATGAGGAGGGTTTGAGATTGATTGAGTTCATGGTAGATAATTTTTTACGACAGATGGTTACCGAACCAACGCGAGGTGACAATATTTTAGACGTAATGATGACTAACGGCGAAAATATAGTCGAAGGTTTAGAAGTAGGCGGGAGTTTAGGATGTAGTGATCATCAAATTCTTAGGTTTAAGTTATTAATTGAAAACACTAAGGATAGTAACTTAATAGACGCCTTTGATTTTCGTAGGACCAATTTTGATAGTTTTGCGGATAGGATGAGAGTAGTGGACTGGGATAACTTATTTATGGGTAATGACACAAATTTGCATTGGGAGGCGTTTAAAGAAAGTTTTATGAATATTGAAAGGGAGTTTATTCCTCGTAGGCCCAAGCGCGCTAGAAATCATGGTAGGCCTAAGTGGTGGACTAGAGAAATAGGCGAGTTCATAATCGAGCGTATAGACTTAATAAGCGCAATGGCACGGCAGCTAACTTTAATAGATATATCGAGCTTAGACATCAGGTTAAAAGATCAGTTAGGAGTGCTAAGCGTAATTTAGAGATACTTATAGCTGCGGATAGTGAACATAATCCAAAAAAGTTTTTTGAATACGTCAATAATCGTAAGCCGATAAAAGATAACATAGGCCCTCTAGTGGATGTTAACGGCGCTTTGGCTTCTGACGCTCAGGCGATGGCGGGTATTTTCAATAACTTTTCTGCGACAGTATTACCGTAGAAGACGTAAATAATGTTCCCGACGTGGGCGATATCGCTCCATTTAGTAGCGAGACTATTTTGGATGAAATAACTGTTTACGAGGGTGAGATTGCGCATTATATCGATACGCTAAAAGTTAGCAAGGCTCCAGGCCCTGATGCGTTTTATCCCAGACATTTGAAAGATTTGAAAGACGTTATCGTGGGCCCCGTAACGAAGATTTTTAATCAGTCACTCGAAACGGGGATTATTCCTGAAGATTTCAAATTAGCTAAGTCACGTCTATATTTAAAAATGACGACCGCACAGTAGCTAGCAATTATAGGCCCATTAGCTTAACGTCAATTGACGGTAAACTTTTGGAATCCGTAGTTAGGGATCGTAGCATCGATCACTTAGAAAGTAGAGATTTGATTAATAGTAGTCAGCATGGGTTTCGACGCCATAGATCTTGTTTAACTAATTTGTTAGAAATTTATAACGAAATAGTGCGCGAATATGATAGGCATAGAGCGGTTAACGTTATTTATTTAAATTTTAAAAAGGTGTTCGATACAGTTCCGCATAGAAGATTAATTGCGAAGGTTAAAGCGCACGGTATACGCAGTCAGGTAGCTAACTGGTTAGAGGAATGGCTTCGTGCTAGGAGACAGAGGGTCCTTGTTAATGGTAGTGAATCAGGGTGGTTGGATGTAGTTAGCGGTGTCCCACAGGGTTCAGTGTTAGGCCCATTGCTATTCGTAATTTACATTAACGACATAGATTTAGGATTGACTAGTAACGCGTCAAAATTCGCGGACGATACTAAAATAAGCTATAAGGTTGTTAACGAGAACGATAGAAATAGGCTCCAAGACGATGTAAATAGGATTATGGTATGGACGGTTAAGTGGCAGATGCAATTTAATGTAGACAAATGTATAGTTTTGCATATAGGTTCTCGTAACAACAATTACACGTACACGATGGATGATAGAGTTAACGAGCGTTGACGAGGAAGTAGATTTAGGCGTACGCGTATTTAAGGATTTAAAATTTAGGAACCAGTGCCTGGAGTCTTGCGCATAAGCTAATAGGATGTTAGGCTTCATAGCGCGTAATTTCGAATTTAAATCGAAGGATATTATATTGCCCCTTTACAAGTCCCTAGTCAAGCCTCATTTAGAATATGCCGTTCAGTTTTGATGCCCGTATTTGCGTGAGGATATTGATAGGTTAGAAAGGGTTCAGCGTCGTGGCACGAAACTAATTCCGTCATTGCGCACCAAGCCTTATGAAGATAGGATTAGAGTGTTAGACTTGCATTCATTCGAAGTTAGGAGATTAAGGGGGGAGCTTATTGAAGTTTTCAAAATCGTTAATAACATCGATAACGTAAATTTTGACAAACTGTTTACTTTCTATAATAGCAATACTCGTAATAATGGATTTAAGTTGCGTGACAGACGTTTCATTACTAATATCGCTAATCTTCTTTACGTTTAAAGTAATTGATAAATGGAATAATCTTCCCGTGCCCGTCGTGAACTCTACCAGCGTTAATATGCTTAAGAACCGTCTAGATAGGCATTTTAAAAATATTAACGTTGTTTAAAATAAAAAAAAACAATTAGCAGCAGGAGCTCTGGGGGTGGTGGTCGAGGGTGAGTCCGTTGACGATAATGCCAGCTTGTGACATGCCAGCGTGTGATGCCATCAATAAAATAAAAAAAAAATTAGACTAACACGAACGTAAATTTAGCTCGTAGCGTAAACTAACCCACTTTTTGTTTTACTTTACCTACTTTTTTGTATGTCTGTAACATTCTTTACTTGCATGTCTGTAGTTTGCATGGTATGACAGAGAGTTAAGACTGTGTTTGCATGGTTTGTAAGCGTTCTTATTTTACTTCTTTTCGTCTTTCACCCCTTTCCTATTCTCTTCGACTATTTTTCCGACTTGTCGGCAGTGGCCGGCGGATGATGATGGTGAGTCTTTCTCTCTCTTTTTCTGAATGAATGTTAACCGACGAATGACAGGTTTTGCTACTTACTTAACCCCTTATTCTCCTCTTTTATCCCCCAACTCTTTCCTTTCTCTCGGACTAGCTTTAGAGTGGATCTTAGGGTCTTTGTTAGCCTTAGCTTCTGTAGATCTGTAGATCTCTGGGCCCGACATCACACTTTTCAATCGACTTAACAAGAACTGGAAGGCGATAGACAAGGAGCGCTTTGGAACTGCAGAAGCCGAGTTCACAGGGAGGGATGAAATTATCGCTACCTGCAAGAAGAACCTCGCCGTTACTCATCCTTGTGCAATAGGGACTATAGGAAGCTCCTTGAATTAACAATTGTCTAGCTGGGCGATGTTCCTCTTCGTGGAGTCAGATTTCGCTCTGCGCCGTACTAGATGGATGGCGCGAGTTATATACTGTCTTTTTCAATCACAATTGCGAATGACCGCAAGAGAGCGGACTGGGATGCAACGCTTTGCAATGTATGCAGTACGCCACTCCGTACCTGCATGGTTTGTGGCGCTTCTCGCCGCATCCGCTCCTGCAAACGACTTCTCACTTCTCCAGCAGCTACTGGCATATGAGGACAATGAAATATCAGCGGCGGCATCTACAGCGCTCTCCCGCCATCTGTGGTATCTCAGTGAGGAACTTATTGCCTTCTCATTCTTTAACGAGGACACGTCACTTGAAGTAAAGCTGGATTTGGTGCAGGCGTTGGATGTGAAGGCTTTGCGAACTCACTCAAGCGGATAAACCTGGAACTTTCCCTACCCGTTCTAAAAAAAACGCTAGCAAAGTTCGTCACTAGCTCTACCCGCAAGTTCTTTGAGAAATTATCACTTCCATCGGCTTTTCTTGAAGTAGATCTGGAAGAGTGGAAGGGCAGAGCCGAGACCGCTCGTAATTACGTGAAGTCAATGAATGTGGTAAACGACAATGGTGAGAGGGCTGTAGCTTTGATTCAGAACTTCAACAGTCATCCGACGGAGAATGAAGATTAGACCCAGTACCTCCTCCAAGCCGTGGAGAGATATCGCCAGTAATTCTCTGTGGCGTAAATGTCAACCACTATAAAAATGGAAACCACTAGAAAAAATGCGCGGAGTGTAGCTGCCTCCAAACTGGTATGGAAACGCGACAAACAATAATAATGAAGTTTGGATAGAAGAATATTCAAGTTATGATCAAACTCATATTTGCTATACAGTACACCGTTATGACAAAAACGGTGAAATTGCGACTCTCATGCGGCACATCTAAATATTTACCAATTGGGCTAAACTTGTGCCAATATTTTTTAATTGAGGGGTGTCATTATTTTTAAAATTTAAAAAAATTAGAATTTGGGCCGGTCTAATATAACTTGGTTGGTTACCTTGGTTTTGCTTCCACCCGAATTGTTCATTCTGACAAAGGCCAAGCTTATCATTCCATCTTAGACCTACAATTTAACGTGGAATCCGAACCACGTTCCACCAGCAGCACAGCGTCTTAACCACTAGGCTACCCAGGGTATGCATTTATCTACCAACCAATTTCTTTAATGTGTGGAAGGATGAACAGCTGGGTTTTGCTGCGCGTCGCCTACCGTCACCGGGTCTCGATCCCGGGACCGATGGATTCGTAGTCAACAACGCTAACTGGACGACCGAATTCGGGAAGTCATGTCCTCCATCCCGCCGGAGTTCCTGCTAAAGTCAGTGGACGCCATTCCTGGGCGGCTCCAGAAGCTGGTGGAAAGAGTTGGAGCCCACATTGAATTTTAGAGAAAACCTACCATGTATGCCTACCTTTTCATATTATTTCTTCTGAAATAAATGGATAATATACGTATGTTTTTACCAATCCAAAATAGGGAGCTACTTTCCGCCCACCCTGTACACGTACACGTATATAAGATGGTGCTTTTATCATATAAGGGTGAAAACGCAATAACAAATTTTTTGAGTTTTGAACGTTTTATTTTATGAGGACGATCAAAAAAATGCTGCATGCAAAATTTCCTTCACATGAAATGATATTTAGAGGTTGCGCAAGCAACGTTTAGAAAACAGATTGTATAAATTGTTTAGCTCACGTTTTTTAACAGTTAACATTACAAATTAGTTGGGCTACTGATGCTATTAATATCATATTTGTTTTACTAATGCAGTATATTTGTAATATACATATCATACAATTCGGTACCTTACATTGGTAATATAGGTTATGTTTAGTATACATTTTTACTTGAAACTTTTTAAAAGCAAGTCGCTTTTAATGGCCTTTGGAAAAGCATTGCGGTGATTTTCAACTACTTGTAATAAATATTGTTGTTGCTCTTCATTTCTTGTTAATGAAGTGTTAAACTCTTGAATAAGAGCTACTCCTCTCTCTGCTAACTCATTCACGGGTTTTATATTAAGTAATGACTTTCGGCCAACCTGAAAATCATTGTCATCTTTCCAAGTGCTTGGATCTTTCTCTAGAAATGTAGAAGGTACATTAAGAATCTGAAAAGTCATTGGTTCGAGCATTTACAAAGTTTTCCACTCTTAATTCCGTTATATTTGAGATGTCTGAAATCATCACCCGACGGGGTGGGTCTTCCGATCCAACTTTACCGGTGATTGCTGCTTCAACCATTCTTCGCTCAGTGGATACGGGCAGGTGATGATCAAAAACCGCCATTCCAACTAATACCTCACTAAGGTACCAAAATGCTTGCTCAGCGATGAAAGCGCAGCTGTTTTAATGTTTGGATTTTCATAATTTTGTGATCCTTTTAGAAGTTGTAGATCATTTGATGCAGCAAAAGTAAAAAGAGGGCACTCGATCCATGCTGTAACTGACAGTGTTGGCCAACCGCGGCGCATTGCGCCAAAGGTGACGCATCAAGTACTTTGAAGTGGCGCATCGAGGTCTAGTATGAATTATGCTAAATTTTCACTTCTAACACTAGATATTAAAAATCAAAGATTTAAGCAGTTAAGATGTAGTTAACTAAAAATTAAGGTAAATATTTTTCACATTATATTTCTATTTAAGGTAAATATTATATTATATTTTTATTTTTACTTACAAGTTAGTAGTAATTTTTTCACAAATTTCTTTTTGGCGCATCCGAATTAAACCTAACCTAAAAATGGCACGCATCAAAAAATGGTAACATAAAATGTAACATAAAACTTACAAATGAATATATACAGGGCGTCCCAAAAAAATGTATACACACTTTAAATACTTATAAAGGCAGTGTTTATTAAAATACATTTCATTTTCAAAATGTAATAGAATCTACAGACATTATTTAATTGTTTTGTCAACGCCTGTTTTCAAACTGACGTCCGTTCTGGTCCAGGCACTGCTGATAACGCGAAGCAATGGAATCGCAAACATCACGAAACATTTCGTTTGGTATTTGTGTGCATTCTCGTTCAATGGCTGCTCTCAATTCAGCGACTGTTGCAGGTTTTATAGCGTAGACTTTGTCTTTTAAGTATCCCCATAAAAAAAAGTCTAGTGGTGTGAGGTCTGGTGAACGCGGAGGGTATTCTACGAAACCCCTTCGTCCAATCCACATCCACATCGTGCCAAGTACCACTCGCAATACTCCACTCTTCGGTCCGGATCATCTTCATTAATAGCATGGACTAATCTTGGAATGTAATTTTTCCATTGACAGCGCTTCAAAATGCGTTGGACAGACGATTCTGAAATTCCTACCTCACGACTCGCTTGCCGCACAGATTTTCTTGGACTTTGGTGATACGTTTCCAGTACTCTTTCTTGCTTTGTGGGGCTTGTCGATGTCCGTGGTCTTCCGGAACGCTTCTTGGACATTCTGAACAGTTCCATCGGCTTCAAACTTATCTCTAATTCGAGTGATGGTAAGTCGCGTTGGTGGATCTGTTTGAAACTCCCTCCTAAACTGTCTTTGCACTTCAACTGCGTTTTCACACTTCCAGTAGCATTTTAGAATGAATTTCCTTTGTTCAAAGCTTAGTCTGACTGCCATTATTAATTCTAATGGGTTTAACTTGGAAAGAAAGAAACATCAATTGAGCTATCAGCTGTTAAAGTGTGTATACATTTTTTTGGGACGCCCTGTATATATTTCTCAAAGATTCATCCATAATTTGCTTGTGGTATGGAAGGAACTGCGGGTACTTGACGTGGGCGGCAAAGAAAACTGCTCACGAAACATCTACATTTTTAGTGAGCACAATGCTCTTGCCATCCAGCGTGCACGGTGAATTTGTCCCGGTCCCCGAAACCGAATGCCTTGCGGTGGTACTACTCCTAGAAAGATGAAGACTAATTCCAGCAGTTCTTTGTAGTCATCTCGGGGCAATTGTTCTTGAATGGCCATCTTTGCAAAGGAAGTGATCGTTTGCTTCCAGTCTTTAATCCTGTTAAATATGGCATCATCATTAACACCCGTCGTATAATCATGGAGGCGAATGTTTGGCCAGTAGTCTCCAAAAGAGCTGAAAATCGTGATATTAGGCCCTTTTGACACATCATGCACAACCGAGGTGAATACTTTTTCAAGGATCAGCTCGTGTATATGACGGCTGCATACGATGTGAAGCACTTTTTTTATTTAGTTCACGCTCTACTAAAGTGCAAACGCGACCAAACTTTCCAGTATTCACTGCGGTCATATCAAAACAGTCCTTTTACCTGATCACATAAGTTCCATTCGTGAACTGTTTATATAATGATACGGGCCATTGCATCAGCCTTTGAGTTCGGTAGCTCCAGAATTGCAAGTAATTTGGTGCAGTTTTCTCCAGATACAAGAATGGGCAAGCGATCTACATTTTCCCTACCTTTCAAATCTGGCATCATTTTCCTGTCCAGTGCAATAGAAGAGGAACCGCAGGAGAAAATGAACGTCGGATTTCTTCAGCTAAGGTCTTCCGATGCTTCATCCTCTGCCTCTTGATGGCACTAGGACTCAAAGAAAGTTCACGGACATTGGCTCCTACCTGTTTAGCAAATGGATAAGTATTTAGGTGGCCCTTCTATCACTGATTCGTGTTCGGTCTAGAGCAGCTGATACATCCCTAGTGATTCCAATGTTGCTTTTGCATCGTTTTGAGGGGGGTTTTGATGTCTTTGAAGTTAGATGAAAATCTCTCGCCTCTTCCTCATCTGTAAAATAAAATTATCACAAATAATTATTCATTGTTTTCAAGGTAGTGGTTAATTAATTGATTAATTTATGCAACATTAAGCGGGGGACTAGTTAAAAAAGTTTGAAATTTTTTTTTTAGTTAAGACCATTTTCAGGAAGTTTAACATGTATACTTTCTAATTTTAATAAAAAAAATGCCTTAAAAATGCGTAAAAAGTATGTTAAGAGCATTTATATATATATATATGCCGCCAGCATTCACTCAGCGTAATCTGACACCGCCCGTACGGCCAAATTCAGAATGCAGCGCTTACCAACATTTTTGCTAACTACATTCGTATTTGTTATTTTTTCTATGGTTTTCTTTCGAAAATAGCATTTTCGATGACAAAGAAGAAAACTGGTTTGGCAAAATTTGCGATAACTTTATATTTGATTTTTGACGAATGTAATTCAGCAGAGGGCGTACCCCTTTCCATATAACTATTTATTAAAAGATAATTGAAACAGTTATTGAAAATTTGCTAATACATTATAATTGTAATTAATTCTCTTCAAGGTGGTTTTTAAATGGTTAAAATTGATAAATAAATAAAAACGCCTATGCATTTCAAAATACCTGTCGAACTGCTCCTGCTATGAGAAACTAGGTGGATTCTCTCTTCACTAGCTTCCTTGTCCCTCTCTACTATTTTTCTTCTTCGATGTTCCTTTTCCGCTAGCTCTGCACGCCTTTCCTCCTTTTTTGTTAGCTGAATGTTTACACCTGTCATAAGATAAGACCTCGCCGCCCTGGTTCCCGCTGAGCAATCAAGAAGTCTTTGTCTTCTTGTATGGATATTAGGCTCATGGCTTGTTGGTGAGCGATGTCAAAGAGATTGGGCAAGTTGTCTTGAAACTCTTTTGTCTGTTTCACAGCAGTATCGGATTCCCGAGCGATGCTTTTCTTGAGGTTTTGCCATTTCGAGTGAAGTTTTTTGAGCTTTTTATTCACATCTCGCTCGTATGACGTAGGGATTCTTGCTTTATTTCAGATATCAAGGATCGAATTTGTTATTATCCTAATACTCTCCTTCAATGTTTTTTCTCAACATTATGATGATAGAAAAGAAGAGAGAGGCTATTACCTATCGATGGAAGTTTCATTTGAGGGAGTTCAGGTATAGGCTGCCCAATATGGTGTCAATTTTGTCAATTTTTTTCAAATCAATTTTGGTAGTGAAAATATAGTGTCTTTTCTTGTCAAAACTTGAAATTGGCCAACCAAAATGAAATAAAATAACCCTTACCTACATCAATTTTACCTTAAAGTTTCAGAAATTGACTCTTTTACTAAATAATAGGACATAAATTGATTAACTATTCATCTGTCACAGAATTATCCCACTGATCGCATATGGAGTGTTTTCAAGGTCATATAGTTGTTGTACAATGTACAAGTCACAACATGAATAGAACTGTCCCTCACTCTCAGTCCTCAGTTGCCTCTTAGATGTCATAGACGGTGGTTTGCTGTTATTGCTCTTGTACCTACTTCATAGTTATTCTACTAGACGAATACTACAGTTTAACTCTAAATATGGATTATTGATTATTACAATTATTTATTATTATCATATTCTTCTGTCTAATTATGTTGTAATCCCATGAAATATTTTTTTATTGAATTTTAGAACATCGAATGACTAAACTTTGAAACATCGTAATTGATATAAAATACTTAAAGGTTTTTCTTTCTTTTCAGATATTCCTAAGATGCCAAAATTGAAGACAAGAGGTCAGTCGTCATGCCACTTGAGCCTGTTAGTCGGTACAGGCAAGGAGCTTCCCGTATCAGAACTACCAACAGTGCGAGACATGCTGAGACTGGGGTTACTCCTTCGTGAACAAAATACAAAGGATAGAAGGAACTACACAGAGAAAGAGCTCATAAGGGACATGATTCCCCCTCTTCTGCATCAGTAGAAAAAAGCTAATGTGTTATTCAAACCACCTGTACTCAATCAGTATAGAACTATTGAGCTAAAATTAACAAAGCTGTAAAACAAAGCAGTTGAGACATCACTTGGTAAAGGAAAACTAGCAAAGAAAAATACATTTCTGCACACACTTGATACTCTTCTTGACATTTTTAACTGCCAGTGTCCCATAGAGTTGTGTTCTGAAGCCAATTGTTCTCTCTCATGCAGAAGAGAACCTCACCCTCACATTGATTGTCGCTGTCCTCGTGAGAAGAAGATCCCTGTTTTGGAGCTGGCTTTCATAAAGGCGCAGAGAACAAAGGCAGGAGGCCAAGGAAGTATGCAGATTGGTTCGGCAGATTATTCAGAAACCAAAAAACAGATTGTTATTGCTAAGAAAAAAGAGAAAATCCGAGAGAGGGAAGAAAGGAAGAAAAAGAAGAGTGAAGAAGCCACCCAAAGAGATGAAGAGCTCTATCAAGAGGTTTCTCACTTCTTTGAAAGCTCTTCAGATGAACAGAAAGAAGCAACATCAGATGATAGCTCCAAAATGCCATCTGAACCTTCTCCGAAGAGAATGAAATACAACACTAAAGACATCTCAAACATTGCCCTTGCCAGTATTTGCCACCATACGGGGCTACGAGAGACTGCAGAGATTGCCACTGCCGCTTGGATAGATGCAGGCCTTATCAGCCGAGAGGATACATCCTTAGTGATAGATCATAATAAGATAAGAAGAGCACAAGAAAAAATAATGAAGGAAATATCTGATCAGCATGAAAAAGATTTGATGGAGGAAGGTCTCTCTTGCCTTTTGTTTGATGGAAGAAGAGATGACACAAAAGTTCTCCTAGAGGTAGAGGGGAATGGACAGAAAGTTTCCAGGTCTCATCAAAGAAGAACACTACTCTGTGTGTTCCGAACCTGGTGGCCGCTATTTGTTTCACCTTGTTCCTGAAGCAGAAGTAGAAGGCAAGAGGCAATTGCTGATCAAATAATATGTTGGCTTTAAGAAAGAAGACTTGACAGTTCACTGCAGGCCGTTGGTGGAGACTCAACTGCGATGAACACTGGATGGCAGGGCGGTGTTATGACGCATTTAGAGAAAAAACTTGGAAGAAGGCTTGTTTGGATTGTATGTGATTTGCACACAGGGGAACTACCTCTTCGTCGTCTCATCCAGGAACTTGATGGTCCTACAAAGAGCAACAACAAGTGGTCAGGCCCCCTTGGCTACATGCTAGATGAAGCAACGGAATTAGAAATAAATACAAAATTTCCAAAGGTCGAAGTAGGCCCTCCCCTTCCAGTGTTGTCTGAAGAAGTTATCAAAGACCTCAGCACGGATCAATCTTACGCTTATCGTATTGTTCAAGCAATCACATCAGGAGAGTTGCCTCAAAATCTGGCTCTCTTGGAGATTGGACCCGTAAGTCACAGTCGTTGGTTAACTACAGCGATTCGTTTCTGCAGGATTTGGGTTTCCAAACATGCACTGAAGGGCAAAATACTACAGAATTTGATGTCGATTGTTGAATTTATTATTGGGTTTTATCTTCCTCACTGGTTCAATGTAAAACTTAATCCAATGTGGATGGAGGAGCCCAACCACATCTTGTTTCAATTACAGCTACTGAGAACCCAAAGGAAAGTAGTGGTGGACATCGTGTTACCTGTAGTGAGAAGGTCCGCTTGGTATGCTAGGCCAGAGGCAGTTTTGCAAGCAATACTCTGCAGCCAATGTACCAAAGAGCGAACTGAGGCTATGGAAATCATTCTAAAGCTTAGAGGAACATCACTAGATGATGACCAGCTGGGAGACTGCTCTGTTCAGACAAGGAAGGTACCTCCGATAAACGTCAATGCCACGAAATTGTCAGAATTAGTTAACTTGAGTTCGGAAGTTTTGGAGCCACCACTGACAACATGTATAACAAACATAGATTTAACACAACTTAAAGAGGCCAAATGCAAGTGCCAAATTGGTCTTCTCACACTCAGAATGTGGAGAGATGTGTGAAAATGGTCACAGAAGCAGCTAGTCAAGTTTACAGTCACGAGAGGCGAGAAGGCTACATCAAAGCGCAAGTAGCAAGCCGAATGCTGATGTCAAGGAACCGCAGCAAAAATGACATGACTGCATTGGTTACGTTCAAATAAAGACTCTGAATGATATCTTATTGCCACTTTAAATGTTGATAGGATGTTTGCGCACATTTGTTATTTTGTTACGAATTTATGGAAAAATGAATTTTTGAATTAAAATTGATGAAGGTAAGAGTTATTTTTTATTGTTTTTGAAGCAAGGATATTATTTTGTATGCCAAATGATTACATTAAATTGCTACCAAATCACATGATTTTTAATTTAGTCATTTCACCCCCAAAATTGACACACCCAACGAGCCAAACTTCTGTTTTTTTACGAGTAGCTGGTTTAACTGTTTTGGACATGATTATTTCATTAACAAAAAAAGCCTGAAATACAAACAAATATATGAATAAACCACTCCAGAAATATACACAAAAAAATTCTGCAGATGCAAGCAGCACTGACGATAACAGGTTTGTGCTGGTTAGGACAGAGTGACAGTGTTGATACGCCAGAAGTGAAATTTTACTGTGCATGCGCAACCTCTAAATGTTGTTATATGAAACTCATATTCCACCAGAAGGGTTTTATATACTTACAAAATGATAGGGTCGGACAATCACATATTAATACTTCATATAAGGGTGGTCCTTAGTTATATAGGGGAAAATTCAAGTTACGAAATTTAACTGCGCTAACCCCGGATTTCGTTAGAAATATCGAAAAATAGTCGCAGACAAAATTTCACATAAATTTGAAAATATTTACTGGTTCCACATTAAGGTGGTCCTTATTTTTGAACTTTCAAAATTCAAAGCGGTTACCCCTGGATATTATTACTGGTCTCAAAAAAGTGCTGTAAGCAAAATTATAGCTCAATCGGCTTATATTATCTGCTAATATTATCTCAATGTTTCCCCCATAAGGGGGGAAAATTCAACGACCTTCAATGACCTCCATCAACCAACGACAAGTGCAAGTATTTGCACTACCGGTGTTTGTCTCCTGCACATTTGGGTTCAGAAATGTGGTTAGTTGGCCAGCCAAGAAAGGAATTGATTGGAGGGAAGCTTCCTTCTTCGGGAGACCTACTCGAGCTCCTTTTCCACCAGCTCCAAAAGGAGAAAATGTCCCTCCGTGAGGCTGCAACGACTGTTTGCCGAGATGTGGGGAACTTCTGGGAGAGGGCCAGGATTCCGACTACGGCAAACAGAAACATCATCCCGAAGATCGAGGATCTGTATGAAGAGTGGTGGGGTCTTGGAAAGACGAAGAGTAGGAAATCGGAGGTAGAAAAAGGAAGAGGGAGGCTTTCCTTCAGAAATTGGAGGAACTCTTCGACGTCGCCAATGCCGATGCCAACAACTTGATCAAGAATGAAGAAAAGGAATTCGTGATGCCGCAAAGAGAGAAAGGAAGGCGGAGCTGCATGATGGCAGTGGATAAGAAGCTGGCGGAGAAGGAGTCCCGGAAGTTGAGCCGAAGTCGCGCTGAGACAGCACGTCAGGAACAGGACATGAAACGCCGCCAAGAAGAAACCAACTTGGTGGAGCTGGAGAGCTCTTCCAGTGGCAGCGCCCATGTGACGGCGAGCGATGAGGACTCTACAGCAGCGGGTCCTTCTACCTCAATGGCGGCACCTCCGAAGCGACAACGAGCCTCCGGAGCCTCGTTGACTCCAGCGATAGCCGCAGCGTTGGATCGAACCAAGCCCACCGATCGCAATGCTGCATACATCCTAACGGCGGCTGCTTCTGCGTATGAACGAGACCCATCGACGGTGGCCCTGAACCGGCAGAGTATCCGACGAGCCTGCATGAAGTTGCGTCAGGAGACAGCTGTGGTCTTGAAGAAGTCCTGCTATCCAATTGTGCCCCTCATTATCCACTGGGATGGTAAGATCATTCCCGATCTCACTGGTGGCGATGCCGATGAGTGCGTTCCGATCCTTGTTTCTGGCGAAGGAATGTTGAAGCTTCTGTGCGTGCCCAAACTGCCTTTCGGTAGGGGCGAATGCCGCCATCGAGGCTTTGGAAGAGTGAGGTATTTCAGATCGTGTCAGAGGCATGTCCTTCGTTACGACTGCAAGCAACAGGGGAGTTCGTAGAGGAGCTTGCACACTTATCCAGTAAAGGCTCGATGTTAGCCTCCTCCATCTTGCCTGCCGTCACCATATATTGGAAATTGTGGCCGAGTAAGTCTTCACTCTGCTTCAGGCGTTCCTCTGGTCCAGACATCCCCCTCTCCAAGAGGTTCAAGCAGAGCTGGGTTTCTTTTTTTACTTGAATGAATTTGAACCAATGAAAGATGACTCCGTGGCTGATGACATCATTGGCTTCTGCAAGCGCCAACTCCAGGAGACACAGCCGTGGGACGACTACCGTAAGTTGCTGGAGCTCACCATCCTAGTCATGAGTCATGGGGGCGTTCCCCTCGTGGTATCTCGTTCATCCTTCCCGGTGCTTACCACCGTGCCCGATGGATGGCTCGGATCATATACCCCATCAAGATCTTCCTCTTCTGCAACCAGTTCGAGCTCAGTCCACGAGAGAAGCGAAGCCTCAGCCGTTTCGTCCCATTCGCGGTGACGATATACATTCCCGCTTGGTTCGAGGCCACGCTAGCTGCTTCTGCGCCAGCCAACGACCTCCGCTTGTACAAGCAGCTGGTTTCTTATGAAGACGGGGAGATTACCACCGCGGGGTCCAAGGCTTTCGGCAGACATCTGTGATATCTGTCGGAAGAGCTGGCTGAACTGGCGTTCTTCGACGTAAAGGTCACCGCCGAAGAAAAGAAACACACGATCGCTGCTCTCCAAGATGAAGGCTCTGAGGACCCACCAAAGCGGATTTGTGTCCCCGCGGATGCCACCCTGAACAACAAGACGGTGGCCAACTTCGTCACCTCGCGGTCTCGGCGCCTCTTTGCGGCTCTCGACCTCCCCGACGGGTTCCTCGGTGTGGACCCCACCGAGTGAGAAGGCCGAGAAGTTTACGAGGCTTCTCGCCTCATCCGAAGTCTCCGTGTGATCAACGACTGCGCAGAGCGAGGAGTGAAGCTGATTCAGCTCAATCCTGTCATCACCAGGAACGAGGATCAGTGTCAGTTCCTCCTCCAAGCCACTGAGGAGCATCGGAGGCGTTTACCGAATGCGCGGAAGAGCACTCTTGCCCAGAAATAGGCAACAATGAGTGGGAGTTGGGCTCCCATGAGAATAATATTGTACCTTTCTCAATATATATTGTTGTTGCACTTCCTGGACTTTGTCTCCTCGTTCTTTCTCATTTTCGAATTAAATTATATAATTGATTGATGTTTGAAATATATTTCCATTGGAAAAAGTTTTATTTTCAGTTCTAAAGTTCCGTCCCATCATCCCCAAATATGGGGTTTTACATCGTAGACTATATAACAAGATCAGCGTATCAATAGCGTACTGACAACCAATGTGGCACCAAATAATAAATCCAATTGAGCTAAAATTTTGCTTACAGCACTTTTTTGAGACAGGGGTAGCCTCATTGAATTTCGAAAGTTCAAAATAAGGACCACCCTAATATATATATATATAAGGTGAGCCAAAAGTCTGGAAACAGGAACTATGCTTTTCAATGCAAACATACGTGCATATTTGCATTGAAAAGCATAGTTCCTATGTTTCCAGACTTGACTCACCCTGTATATATATATATATATATATTATATATATATATATATATATGACAGAAACTGAGCGTGCATAGAATTATTATTTTATATTAAAGATTTTTTAAATTTAAATCCTTGCCATTATTGTGTAAACAACATTTTTAATACCGACTGTTTTGTTTACTTTAATGGCGTTGTAATATGTATTATTTTTATTTATACGTGTATAATGGTATTATTCTATATTAAACTTTATTTCTGGAAATTAAATCATTGTTATTATGTGTAACTAATATTTGCATTACCTCCTGTTTTGTTCGCTAAGGGCGTTGTAATATGTATTATGCGTATATAAAGGTATTATTCTAGATTAAACGTTTTTTTAGAACAAATTTATAAATGCCTTTTTGGGTGTTTTTACTGCCTATTTTGAATGTTTATTTTGTCTAGTTACCTGTCGTTTTTCAGGGTTTTTAGTGCATAAACATCCGGGCTCTACTTATAAGCGTCACTGTTTGTATGTAGCAATATTTAAAATTCACATACTTTGCTTGCTCTTGACCATTCTTAGACCATAAAATTTTTAAGTTCAAAAATACAAGAAAAATATGGATTTTTTAATAATAATAATAATAATCTTTATTCAGAAAGAACACATACATAAGTTATACATTACATTCATACTGGTTTACACAATGTTGGCATTAACGTTTAATTTTGTATTTTTAGTGACAAGTAGTTTAATTACAGTATTCTTAGCGGAATATGCCGCTGGGAAGCATGAAGCTTTCCAGGTAAGAACTTTGAGATTCATTTCTATTTTCACAAGGAAAATAAGAAATATAAATTAGAATTAACAGAATTACAATTAAAAAATCAAAAAAATAGAATTAGAAAATAAAATAAAGTTTCATTAATTTAATTCTGTCATTACAAATGAAAATTGAAATAATTTTCGAAGTAATGGAAAAGGAAGTGGTGAACAATACGATATGATAATAGAAATACAGTAGTAATAGAAATAATAGAAAAGAAAAATGGTAAACAATACGGTTTCAAAATTCATAGACTTCACTGTTAACTACCACATACTGAAAACATTTTTAAGTTCCAAAATCTTAAGAGAAAACCTAAATTGTCAAAATTACGTCATCAGTAGTATAGGCGAAAAATGGACGAGTGCAAGAATGTTGTAATGCAATTGCAAATATTGATCAATGTTGCAAGATGTTGCAAAGGGGTTATGCAATGAAGGGGGAGGGGGAATGTTGCAAGAGCAGCAAGGAGTTATGAAACTTGGAGGCGGAGTTATCCCCCAAGAGAAAGAGGAGAAGGAGAGAGAGGAAGAGAGGTGTTCACCTGGCAGGAGCCAAGTGCATATTAAGACTTCATCTGAGCGCCCGCTATCTTATTAGGAGTAAATCGCTTAGAAGGCATAAATGGCTTGTACAGGTTGAGTTGCCAGATTGTGCTATTTATTTAATTAAAGTATATATTATTGACAGTTGGCTTAGAAATCCGTCAGTTGACTTAGAAGGCGTAAATGGCTTGTTCAGGGTGAGTTGCCAGATTGTGCTATTTATTTAACCAAAGCATATATTCTTGACGGTTGGCTTAGAAATCTGTCAGTCGGTTTAGAAGGCGTAACCAGCCATTTCGTATAATGAATTATCGTTTACAACCAAGAGAATTAAATAAAACACCATTACATCATTCTGTTTATTTAGATTTTAGACGAAATATTGGAACCAGAAATATATTGAAAATAAATATACATTGGAGTGATAAAAAAATAATAAAAATAATAATAATAGTATAAGAAATATGAACGAGGAATAAGTATATAATCAAAAAATAAAAAATATAACCAATATAACAGTACAGGAGAAATATTATATATACACAATTATATTAAATAATTACAGTACATAGTTAACGGCACCGGATTTACGCCTGAACACGCGCAACGACTTCGTCACGGACACATCGTACACGGCGTTGAGAATGCTGCTCAAAGGAAGTTCCATCGTATTCGAGGAACGCACGTCCAGTCGGTTCAAGCTCTGAGATGACTATGAGCCACATGCAATAGATCGGCTCGACGGGAGGAGTGTCACACCACAAGCTAATGAAACGTGTACGGCGCTGTTCGAATAGTTGTATCCCATTATATTGGGTAGATGTTTTGAGAAACTTTCCGATACATGAAGTAATATCGGTTTTAATGTTTTATCACTCCCACTCCCCAGAATACGCACCAGACATTTTTGCATAGTGGGATTTTCACGAACTAAACACATTTTATTCACACTCCGGCGCACTATTTGAGAGAAACATATGACCATATTTTTCCTTTTTGCTTAGCATGCGATACTCATCTCTAAGTTCTGTTAAATACACACGCAGACCTTTAGCCACAACAAGAATACTTGTATCCCATTATATTGGGTAGACGTTTTGAGAAATTTTCTGCTACATGAAGCAATATCGGTTTTAATGTTCTATCACTCACCAGACGTTCATTTCCACAAACTAAACATCACAATCCGGTGCACTATTTGAGAGAAACATATGCCCCTATTTTTACTTTTTGTTTAACAATTGATAGTCGTCTGTAAAGTCTGTTAAAAACTCACACAAGCCATTAGCCACAACCTCACTACAAACCTCGTCATGATATATATTAATATAGTGCTAAAAATACTTAAGATTCTCCATAATGACAAGATTTACATTCTCAGTCGCAAGGTACGAGTAATTGGTATGATGCAACATGACATAATATCGCTTGTCCCACCACTCATCAACAAAGCTCACTATCCATATCCGTTGCTTCTCTTCTGCACGTGTTGTTTCTTCTACTTCACGGTATATGTAAACTTTTATAAAGTTTAGTCCCACGACATAGTTCAATACATCACTTGTACTACGAAATCCTACAATGCTCTCGCCAGAATAGCCATAGAGTATTTGTACCTCTTGCTCCTTTGCACAAATCAATGTAGCCTTAAAAGCATCAAAGGATGGTGGAATAGGGAGTTTTTCAGTATCCACCATATCCTGACACTTTGCCGAATACTGCTTCATAAATGTCGAACACGCAATATTAAAGGTAGCCATTACTATTTTCTGTCTACGCGGGAGAATACACGTCTGAGGTCAAGGGCTTACTGCGATCAACTGAGCACGCAGGGAAGCCCAGGTAGTAGCAGGAGTCACGTCATCAATCATACAGGTGGGCAGAGCTTAGAACTATCTCCTGTACACACGCTGGGCGGAGCTTAGAAATTTCTTCTGTGTACACACACACACACACACACACACACACACACACACACAAAGGAGAAAGTGAAACGGTAATTGAAACACGATTTATTTAATAAACGAAATATTCAAGTTATATATATTTACAAATACGTGTAATAAATAAGTTAACAATAGACATATCAAAGATTATGGTATCCAAAGGGTACGATATCATAGGTACCAGGTACTGGTAGCGTTTCCTATAGGTGTTACGGCACACCTTTGTACCCTAAGTTCCTTCACGCCCCCCAACTTCTGCGCCCGAAAATTGTGGGTACCTACAGTTAGCTGGGGCGGCCGGTCGCACTCATCATCATCAAAGCACACTAGATCTTTCAACGAATCAAAGTTAACGACCCGCCGATTCGTCTGGTTGAGCGTGATACCCTTAGCCTTCACGATATATTTCATATCCTCCCCCACCCTCACCCGTACCCCATAAGTTTTTGGCCCTGTTGAGACAAAAGAGTCGGCGTATGCGGTGTCTCCATACTCATCCTTGATCTCATCAGTCAACTCACCGAGGAATTCACCAATAGGAGGCATGTATTCACCCTCCCTCTCTGTGAATATCACACTATCTGTATCGGCGTACAATACCCTCCGCCCAAGAGAATGCAATAGGCCCCAAAGTTTGATGCGTGCGTAGGCCGTTGTGAAGCTGGCTACAGGTATGTTTGTAACCCGTGAGGTATCTGTGGCCAATTCGGTATTGTTGTACTTTATTATGTAAGTATTACCTACATTCACGATCTCCATGACCTCTTTATCGGGAGCGTTGGCATAATCCCAGACTTCACTATAACTTTGTGCCAAATGAACGTTCTCTTTGCCAGTATTCTGTGCAAATTTTCCCTAAAGACTGTTTAGACACAACTTTGCACTAAAGCGCTTGCCAGGGTTCTTTACAATTTGGGAAAGGTCAACTGTATACCTTCACGGTCACCTTAACGTTGAATATAGGCCGACATTTCATCTTCGGTATCAACTCCTCGCGGATACCCTGATGCCTCGAACTTATTTTTCAAAAAAGCGCTTATATATGGCGTGAAAAGGTTGGGCAGCTTCTGGAACCTCCACACCTCATGTATCTTCAATATGCTGTAGCCATGCCGAACAGCTAGATCCAGCTCTGGACTTGTATATACACCTCTAATCTTACGCTCGTGAGTTGTATGGACAGTCACCATTGTTCTCTTCCGCGCACTTCAGGCACAAGGGACACATGAGCTTGTGATCGATAACGACGGGTAAGATCGGCATCCATAAATCGCGAGGGGGGAGCACGTCTACGAAAGAAACGCCGAAATAGTACCCGTTCAAATTTGTTGAGAACACCTCGATGGTGGGTAGGTCAGGTCCCACCAGTTTCTCAGGTGCACCTACGGGGTACGGATTGTTCTTCATCACGTAGGGGTATAAAGAACAGAAGTCGTAGTAATGGAGTTTCACACCCTCCGTAGGCGGAAAGTATAGCTTGAAGGGATTTGTACGCCCTCCGAACAAGCTATCACCGCATTTGAGAGGATCCAGCACCATTGAACGTTTGATCGTGTTTATTTCTTCACGGTACTGTCCATCTGTCTCCATCCGTGCATCATACTCATGCTCCCACAAGACTTTGTGAGTGAACTGGGAGCCTATAAGTTGATCGGGTGCGGGTCCACGCAAGACAGTCGGCAGGAGATCTACCGTGGATATCTCCTACGATTCCACACTCAGGACGGGGGCATCCGTGCCACCAGCAACCGTTAAAGGAGTACACAGTCTTCTCACCAGTGGCACGGTTTTCACTTAGACCATCAACCCAAAAAACACGACCATTAACCTTAATGGGTACTTCACCCGTGTTGCGGGCATGCTTTATGTACACCTGTCTGCTGCTGTAGGTGTATGAGCCAGTAAATAGCCTTGTGCCCATAACTGCGGGATTGTTTCTGTGAATAACGGCTAAGGTGTCTTTAGGCATGAAGTTATTCTTGAACACCGTAAAACATAATGAGGCGATGGTGGTTGCGACTTGCAACGGATCGCATTTGAAACGGCCTATGTACATCCTTCTAAAGGCCTGGAAACATACTCTAAGCACGCGCACATCATTCACGCAATAACGCTCACATTCATCAGCTATATTATAAGGATTAGATTCATTAAAACTGTTGTAGTATCGGTCAAAATCTTCACGTTCATCTGTACTCATACATTCATAGTTAAAGTAATGTTTGGGTGGAGGTAGTCCTACGTAATTTAAAGTTTCGCTAGTGAGGAATGTGTAAGGGAAATATCCTTTTGAAACTTCAGCGGCTACGCCCATCACCTTGGGTAGCTTTGCTAATTTACAAGGTGTGAATAATAAAGTGTCTTTAAACTGTACATTACCTCTTATTTGCATCTGTATTAGTTTGTTGCCTCTTTTCAAGGGATCACCTGTAAATATCTCAGATGACTCGTGCTCAAGCAACTCCTTATAAAGGAACTGTGTCAAATTTTGCCCCGTTATGGGCGAGAATATACACAGTCATTTTTTTGAACTTGTCCGCTAACTTGACAATATAGGACACAAAGAGTTTCACAGGGCTATCGTGGGCATTCGTTTTAAAAACGTTTGTCCGTTTACCACATTTGTGACACTCATCACACTCGATCTCCATACACTCATCACAGATAGTCTGGCTTACAAGTAAATGTGGAATAACCTCTTTGGTTTCAGCGTTCGTATATGTTTCTATATCGTAGTACACAGTTATACAAGGGCTATTTTTAGGCTTAGCTTTCATATAACATACATGCTTTACTCCAACCGCCTTATATTTCTCATGGCATGTAGAACAGTGAATTTCATCACATTTATGCTTGAAATTCCCCCAATTATCCATCATATGAAACATACCACATTCACAGATTCTCATTTTCCTGCACGTGCCAATTGATTTATGGAGCTCAAAACAGTTATTATTGAAAAATGTGCGTCTACACACACATAACCCTCTTCTCAGCTTCAACTACACGGCTTTCACATTTGGAGCTTTTACACTGCTCACATACCATGTGGCAATCTTTACAATGTTTCACTATATCATCCGCAAACTCGATACATCCCTTACACAAATCATGATGTCGCCATATTTTCGACTTTTATCATAACTCGCGTAAAGGTCCCTTATATTACGGATGGGGAGATACGTTGTCCTGACAGTCCTAAAATAAGTAGGGGTCTTGTACGATCTCTCACACTGCTTTTAAAAACATACACAGTCCTACGACGATCATCCATTCCAAATACAACTATACGACATTCATTTCCTGTTCTACCCTTCTCAGCTCTTCAGGACCCATATTACAGTCAAACTCAAGTTTACAGTCTACAGCTAGTTTACGGGCACGCTCCACTACCGTAGGCAACCAAATTTTTGACCCGTGTATTTAGTACAGTAAACATACGGCCAAGACTACTGCTATAAAGCCGCAACCACGATCGCGTTTATATGCCGTCTATAAATAGCCTGAGAATTGAAGTTAAGAGTATAAGGTGTGGCACTATGACCCGCAACACGGAATACACGGTCAATATTTACCGTGAAGTTGTCCATATTGAAGGCTATACTACTTTGAGAGGCCTGCATTATACGGCCTAATATATACTCTATATCTTCAGCTGCCAAACGTCTGAACGGTATTACTACCCAAAAATCATCTACATCTCCGTCATCTGACCCGAATCCGAAGGACAGCCTCGTCCTGACTTCACGTTCGTCGCGGTTCTGAAGGGCAAACTCTACAATACGTTCAACTATGCGCCGTAGTCCGTGTTCAACACCATTGCTATACATGGATCTAGGATCAACCCTGACTATATACCGATTTCTAGTCAAGGCGGGGTGGGGGTAGCGGTGCGCACCAACTCGAATGTTATGCCATCCTCAACAGAACGAGAAGCTGCTGTGGAGGATGTACCCGGAATTGAATAAGGGGTATATTTGAGGAAGGTACTATTGTGGGGGTTGTGTCGTAAGACGTAGAAGGTTGGGGCTCTATTACTGGGGTCTAACAACCGCGCAATCCTGGCGCGCTTTATACCTGACGTGGTGGGCTCTTCATCGTGCCTCCGCTTTGAACTGGCGCGTGCTACAGGTATCGCTGGTGAGGATTCGTCAGCGGGGATGGATTCTGTGATACACTCACGGGTTCGTCTGTAATATCGATGATGGGGTGCTGTACCTCATCGTCATTCACGGTTCTGTGGAAGAAGAAAACAAATATAAGGAGCAGCACTCAAAATTTTAATATTTTGTAAATGACCCACTTAGGAGTGTGACGTGTTAGAAATGGATTCTGTAGAAAAATTCAGGTTCACGAGCCCATCCACATGTATTATATCTGGACCTACAGGATGTGGTAAAACTGTGTTTATGCTTAAAATCATTAAAGAAAAGGGAGAGATGTTCTCAAAATTTGTGCATAAAGTTATATGGTGCTATTCGACGTATCAATCAGTGTTCAACGAGTACCAAGATGATATTTTGTTCCACAAAGGTGTATATGACGTTAATTCGTTAAAGGGAAATGAACATACAGTCATTGTAATTGACGATCTCATGTTGGAGATGGATAAAACGTTTGCCGAGACATTTACAGTATTCTCCCACCATCTTAACATAAGCGTGTTCTTCATCAATCAGAATCTATTTTTCAAAAATAGATACATGCGCGATGTGTCGTTAAATACACAATATCTAGTCTTATTCGCGCAACGTAGAGATGTATCACAAATTGGGGTATTAGCCAATCAAATGTTCCCGAATCAGCGTAAGGAGTTTTTGGAAGTTTATAAAGAAGCTACAAGCCCGCGTTACGGATATTTGCTTTGCGACCTTCATCCGCGAAACACGTTTAGGGTGCTTCTAAGAACGAATATATTTCCAAACGAGCCTGAAACGGTGTATATTCCAGAATGACAAAGAGGCTAAAGAAATACCATGAATTAATAAAAATCTATCATCGACTGCCCCGGGCAATGCAGCGGATGTTTATTAAAAATATCGACTCCGACTTTTTAAAATGCATCTGTGAAATCTGTCTTATCGTTATGAATTGCAATGTATCAATGGATCCCTCTCAGAAGGCTCGCCTTCGCCGTTACAAGAACATAATACGTGCACTCGCTCGTAAAAGTCGAACTGTAAGGAAGAAAAAACGAATTATTGTACAAAGAGGAAGGTCATTCCTCCCCATCTTATTTTCAGTTTTGGGTCCTTTACTGACTAGATTAATATAATGAAGAAAGTGGTAGTGATTCCACACGAGGTGTATGCTTCACTGCAAAGTTCAAAGAATCCAGACACAGATCTAGATCCCCGTAAAAGCAGGCTTAAAAGAATGGAAAGCGAATTGCTAGCCCTATTAAACAGTGAAAAAACACCTGATGAGAAAAGAATCTTATACCAAGAAGCTCTGCAGAAATTTCTTCACGAGTACGAAAATTATAAGAACCGACAGAGATTCCCGTGGTTATTAGGCACAGCACGGGGAACGATGGACATGACATAGGACCTGTGTCCGACGATACAGCTGACCAACCAAAGATTAATGGGTCGGCCACACAACATATCGAGCATGTATTAAAAAGCACCCTCCCACATACATTGAGGAATAAAGGTTTAAGTCTTTATAATCTATTGAATAAGGACCCCGCCATACAATGGACCGATACAGGTGAGATCATTGTGGAAGGAGCAAAGGTACAGGGATCGAATATCGTACACATCGTCCATGATCTGGTGAGAAAGTGGGATAGGCCCTCACCATCAGGATGGAAGCATATTAAAGCAAGACTACAACAAATAAATGTCCCCAAAACAATGATAGGAAATCTGAACAGGTTAAAAGACTTGGAACATGCGACGCACGTGACACAATTGAAGACGCCATCATCTCCGGCGGTAACACCTTTGAAGAGGAGAAAGAAGAGGTTAAACAAAGGTCAACCCTACCCACGTGCCTCTAAAATACGCAAATGGCTAACATATTAAGAAGACGGTATTATGACATTTCTAACCCAGCTCCTACGGAGGCGTAGATAGACTGTACAGATGTGTTTACGGAGTAGGGAAAAAGATGTTGAGAGATTTTTGCGGGAGCAGGACGCTTATACACTTCATAAGCCTGTGAGAAAAAGGTTTAAAACAGCCAAGACAACAGCTGCTTCGATTGACTCTATTTGGCAAGCAGATTTAACAAACATGCAAAGATATTCTGTGTATAACGATGGTTACCGCTAGATCGTATTCATAATAGATGTATTCTCTAGATATATGTGGCTAATTCCTCTGAAAAATAAATCGCCTGAAACAGTTGCTAAAGCCACCAAAACGCTGATGTTAAAAGAAAACAGGGTTCCTGTCTATTTTTGTAGGGATATGGAGAAGGAATTTATAGGCCGTGCTTTTCAGAACATGTTGACAGAGTTTAATATCAGCTATTACACTACCAATTCTATACATAAGGCTTCTTTAGCTGAAAGAGTTCAACGTACCATAAAGGAACGCATGCACCGCGATTTTACACACAAAACACACACAGATATCTAGACATTCTGGAATCATTGGCCTCATCCTACAACCGCTCACACCATCGCACGATTGGGACAACACCTAACGAGGTTTAAGAAAGAGGTACGCGCCCAGAGATGAGAAGAGAGGGAACACCACCACTACTACCCTCTGCGCATTTCAAAATCAATGATTATGTAAGGCTGTCGCGTTCGGGAAATAAATTCGCGAGGGGATTTGAGCAAGGATGGACACGTGAGATTTTTAAAGTTAGGGCTATGAGATCTAAAGGTGAGATAATGATATATTATGTTGAAGATTTGAATGGGGAAGGAATCGCAGGAGGCTTTAACCGCGAGGAGTTGCAGAAAGTGGCATTTAATTTAGGAAAAAATGTGTTTAAAATTCAGAAAATTTTAGGAAGCAAAGGTTCAGGAAAGAGAAAAATGTACCTGATGAAATGGCTAGGATACCCAGAAAGCTTCAACACCTATATAAAAGCTGATGCAATAATGAAGCTTAAATAGTATGCAACATGGCCACTAACCATTTCTACGTCACACTCCCATCCTCCTCGTCCCTGTCTGTACACCCTAACAACACACTAGCCAACTTTGTAACAGATCTCCATGGACCCATTGAATTGGGTCGTGATTCGTATGAGATGGGGTTATGTGAACTCCAGTTGTCCACCAAATTTTTAACTCTTGAAAATGAGCAAATCATATTTCTGATCCTTAGAAGAATCGATGAGTGCGAAAAATTAGGCATAACCTTAGACAATACTATGCGTTCAGTCCTGTTCGGTGAAGAACGGTACTATAGCACAACTGTATCGCTAGAAATCGGGCATTATGATACAGCCATGGACATTGTGACGGAGTTAAGCAAGTGTCTTGAAAGGTCGTACCTGACAAACGATTTACTTTCTGAAGTCGTAAACACAGACACGCCTGCATGCACATTGAAGTTATAGTCAAAGCTTAGTAGAAATATTAAAGATAAAGAGCTGTTCACAATTGTGGCTGAGGGCCGATATAGCGCAGCCTTCTAAAGAGATACCTTTCACGAGGCACACCATGAATTGTCCAGCTTGATTTATCAAATGAAGATGGAGAAATTGGGTGAAAGCTCTCAGTTCCCAGACATGTGCTATATTTACAGCAATATAGTGGAGCAACAGTTTGTTGGGGATACCGAGGCACACCTGCTGTGCATTGCCCACATCCCCAACCATAGAGGAAGGAGTTTGAGTATTACATATGACAGACCCCATTATGTGAATGTCGCAACTAATCTAATAACCAATATCTCAATATATATATAACAACAATTGAGGGTAAAAATTTCCCATTCGGTGACGGGAGCTTAACAGTGAAGCTGCACTTTCGGCGCACTGAGTTGTAATGGACAGAAAGCCTTTCACCGTCTATCGAGGGGTGAGATACCAGCGTGGTAGTGGACTTGGGTCCATTTTTTTCAACCATACTACGTACGGCTGTTCCTTTGCTGAAGAGGGGTGCCAGATTCCTCGGAAGGAAAGCGCTACACTCAGGTCTTAACACTGCAGAAGATATAATGGCTGGGGTTAAACCTAAAGAAGCTCTAAAAAAACACTTAAAGCGTACACGGGACGAAATCGTCAAAGACGCAAAGACAAAAATGCGTGATGGTGGGAAGAGGACTGTCCGGAAGAAGGGATTACCAACACGTGGCATTAAGCGTAAAAGGATATCAAAAAAGAAGTGTTCTAAGCGAATGAAGCCTATGGTTGACCATTTTTTTGACTGATATAAGCTAAGGACGTTGATCTCATGAATCAGTCTGTTTACTACTTGTCGAGAGAGGAGGCACTATTTCTAACTCGTCATGGCACGCTTCATCCATCCGTGTAGTTCACAATGCTGTAAAACGGAGTTATCCCTCTTTGACATGCCCCAACTCAAATTTCTATTGAACACAGTGCTTTATTGCAATTAACCCTTTAAACACAATTAGTTCCCCGAGTGCTCCTATAGAATTCGTGATACCCAGCTTAGGCCCTTACTTTTTTGATCCAAGCTGTGTGCAGATGTATGCTAACCTACGTATAGCCCATTCTGATGGAACGGACTACGATGACAAATATGCTGTATACCCTGAAACAAACTTTCTGCACTCCATATTCAACCAGTGTGACGTACATTTAAATCAAGTCAACATATCAGCAGGCACGGGTACTATCATTTACGAGCCTATCTGGAAAATGTCCAACTTTTCCAAAGAAGCGAAAGATACCTTTTTAAGTGCCGACGGATATTATGAAACTAAAGACGGAAGTAGTATAAAGGACAAATTTAAAAATTCTAAAAAGATATACGGGTGTTTTGGACGCCTGCATAGAGATTTCACAGTCCAGGAGAAGTTGCTTGTGAATGGGGTGGATATGAAAATAAAACTCACCCGCACGAATCCTGAGATTTTGTGGTTCACATTATGGAGACATACCTCCGCGTACGGCGAGTGAAATTAAGTTCACCAAAACAAATAGAAATTGAGAAAAATTTACTAAACGCCACAGTAAAATACCCTATTAACAGAGCACAGATCAAACTATACACGGTGCCTGCAGGGTTGGCATCGAAGCAGATAGAAATCATCGCCCTGGGAAATCTTCCTAAAAGGATATTAATTGGAATGCAGAACCATGCTTCGGTGAATGGAAAATATAAAAAGAGTGCCTTAAAATTCGAGAATTTCGGCCTTAAAAATATAACTCTATACGTTAATGTCATTGCGTTGGGAGGAATATTGGATACGGACTATTCATCAAACGCTGTGTTACCGCTTTGCGCGAGAGCATATACTAATCTGGCCCATATTGCAGGTGATTGTGATGAGCTCGGGAATGGAGTAACGCAGAAAGAATTCATTGATCAATTTAACCTTTATCCGTTTGACATCATACCTGACTTATCTGCTAGCGTAAATACACATTTAAGTCCACAACAGAGTGGAAACATCTCATTCAGTTTGGAATTCACCAAGCCTAGACACGCGCCTATTAATGTACTAGTATACCTCGAGTCACAAGCCATAATAGCAGTAGACAGATTTACGGGCGTTATCACTGACTTTTAAAATGAATGTGAATACACTTCAGAGAGTAATGAATAGTGATCGAATCACACGTTCCAAATATATCGGTGTGTTTGCGAAGAATGAAACATTGAATTTGCCAACTACGCGAGATTGCGGTAGTCTTATTGTGAACACAGATGTCATTGGTAATGAAGGGATTCATTGGTTTGCAATATATTTTAAAAATAGGGACCGCCTGTACTATTTTGATTCACTCGGGAATTATCCCTGGAGTGACCCTGATATTGTAAAATTTCTCGGTCAGTTGCATATCCCCGAAGTTGTATGGAACCCATTCCGGCTACAAGGATATTTTAGTAATACGTGCGCGATGTACTGTCTTTTATTTCTCATGCATATATCATGTGGTGAAGAATTTATAATTTTTTAAAAATTATTCGACCCGTGTCACACTCAACGAAACGATGAAATGGTATGCAGACATATAAAAAGCCGTTTTCCGATTGTGCGTACTCGTTGTATAGTATGATGTTTTGTTTATATATATATATATATATATATATATATATATATATATATATATATTTGTAACCAATAATATTAGTTTGTATATTGTGTAGTTTAACATGGTTATTGTACTAAAAACATGATTTCTTTCATTTAATAAATTGATGAAAATACATTGTGTCTTCTTCCCCCCAAAAAAAGATCGAAACAAAAAAACACTTACATCATTTCGTTAATGATGTGACAATCGTTGGGCTGACTGCTCGGTAAATCTTCTACCTCCGCATTCAGGTCCATGACATGGGATTCTTCAAAACGAAAAGATTGTATAACACGTGTCAAATCCTCATCGGACCTTAAAGGAGAAAGAAAAAATTAGTTCATACTGAATATTTTTTAATAAAAACCAAAACATATAAAGAGTATACATATATTAAGAGTATTACAATGTGAAGCAGTGGCGTGCATTCCAGGCATGCAAGTCATGCACTGCATGACCACTTAAGCCAAGCCATCCATGTTTTTATAGCGAAATAAAATGTCAAAGTAAGAAATATACAAAAGTCTACGTTGTTAATTTCCTGAAAGCTAAAATTTCCCTCATAAATCTAAAAAAAGATAAAAAGTTATAGCATGACTCGCGGTCATAGAAAAACAAAAACAGCAGTTCTACCGACCACACGCAGACGTGGCATATGCGCTAAAATAGTGTCAAAGTCATGCTGAGATCGTACAGCTTTTGCTTCACTTTTCTAAATGCTTTCGTGCGGGTAGGTTGCGCTTCGATCGTGCAGACAAGGATGTTATAATAAATGCGATTGCATAACCCATAATGGCTGGTGAAGCGTGTACTGTTGCAGAAATTTTGAACAATAGCTTTTCGAAGAGAGAATTTGAAGAGAAAAAAGCGATAGTGAAAAATGGTAGGCCTACGCCAAATCTACCTAATTTACAACCGGGGAAATGCGAATGTCAGGTTTAGCTCTGATGTCAATAGAGAAGAATTTGCTTCACAGGTTACGAAGCTCAAAAGATTTTATGAATGAAAGTGCCATTAACGAATTTGTCAAAAAGCAACGTAAAATGGAATTTACATATAAATGAGGTATGTTAATATTTTTTATTTAGAATTTTATATTTTTGAAGGCTATTGTGTTGTAAACATGAAAGATATATATAGGCCAGAAATTCACTAATATGAGTGGAATGAAATTCCACATGAAACTCTATTACACTATAGCATGACCAACATGAAAATTCACTGCAAGCCACTGATTTGTGAAGATATCTTTGAACCGCTCAGAAAAGTTCCTTTAAGAGATAATTCCGAATAACATTTGAATTTATAAAAAACATGCAAAAGATTGCTATAAAAAAATTTCAATGAATCAAAACAGGATTTTAGCATAATTTCAAACTAATCTATAATTGCGGTTACCTAAATGAAGTATTTTTAATGTTATGAGATGAATTACTCCAACCCTACATATACAGGGTGGGCGGAAAGTAGCTCCCTATTTTGGATTGGTAAAAAAATACGTGTATTATCCATTTATTTCAGAAGAAATAATATGAAAAGGTAGGCATACATGGTAGGTTTTCTCTAAAATTCAATGTGGGCTCCAACTCTTTCCACCAGCTTCTGGAGCCGCCCAGGAATGGCGTCCACTGACTTTAGCAGGAACTCCGGCGGGATGGAGGACATGACTTCCCGAATTCGGTCCTCCAGTTCTTCCAATGTCCTCGGTTTGGTGCGATAGACTTCTTCCTTTACCCACCCCCAAAGAGAGAAGTCGCACGGTGTCAAGTCGGGGCTCCTGGCTGGCCATTGTTGTGGACCACGACGACCCATCCAACGCCCAGGGAAGTGGGCATCCAGCCACTCACGGACAACAAGAGCGAAGTGCGGAGGGGCGCCATCTTGCATAAATATCAGATCTTTGGGGGTGGGTAAAGGAAGAAGTCTACCGCACCAAACCGAGGACATTGGAAGAACTGGAGGACCGAATTCGGGAAGTCATGTCCTCCATCCCGCCGGAGTTCCTGCTAAAGTCAGTGGACGCCATTCCTGGGCGGCTCCAGAAGCTGGTGGAAAGAGTTGGAGCCCACATTGAATTTTAGAGAAAACCTACCATGTATGCCTACCTTTTCATATTATTTCTTCTGAAATAAATGGATAATATACATGTTTTTTTACCAATCCAAAATAGGGAGCTACTTTCCGCCCACCCTGTATATGATGAAATAATCCAGAACTGTGCTCTTTCTGACATGCACATTAAATAAGTTTGCGAATAATTGGCTATAAAAAATAAAATTACATGCACTTACATTTCTACGGCAGTCCCTTGCGTCGGATCGTAAGGAGCGTCATTGCAAATATCATCAACGGTTTGCGTTGGAAATAATCCATCCCGGTCAGCTGCGTTAAAAAGATTAATTGTGGACAACGCTATAATATCACCATCTTGATATAAATCCGGTAAACTTTAAAGTTCTTGATTCATGGCGGAGGGACTGTTTATTCACTGGTGAAAATAACTACTGTGCTCCCAGCTGAAAATATTTCCTTTCATACGCATGATCCCCAAGCACCACCCCCAAAAGACTAAGAGGCGGTTCGTAAGTTTAATGATTGGTTGTCAATGTAACTGGGTGGGGCTATGATAAAATTGCGTACCAACGGTAACACCTATATTATGGGTCCATGCTTTGGACGTCCTGATTGGTCGACTAATGGTGTCTTTTTATTCTCTTCGTAGATTTAATGCTCACATCGTGTATTACCCCTTGCAGTCTCTACCACGACAATATTTGCATTTGCACCCATACTTTTCTCGGTTTTCCCATTTTAGAACTAACCCCTTTATGCAATATCCCTCGCAACGTTGATCAGCCATCTCTATCACGACAATATTTTACATTATTATTTTTTGCGGTCACACTATTTGATCCTCAATTTTTCTCAGTTCGGATGCAAGTCGTTACAGGAATATCTTCATCACAGCCGCTCAGCTCAGTATCACAGGAAATAAAATTAGCGCCGCTACTCTTCATAATCCTGACATAGATCATTAACAGAGAGCACAGTAACACCCGATGACACAAAGATCATTAGAAAATAAGAAATCTAGAAGATCTCTAGAAGCAGAATGTTTTTGTGCATTATTATTTTTTGCGGTCATACTATTATCAGCTTTCCCAAGATTCCTGACTTGTGGATTTGGTTATATATATATATATATATATATATATATGTGTGTGTGTAGTGTGTGTGTGTGTGTGTGTGTATTAATTGCCACGATGGTTTTAAGTATTTGCAAAATATATGTTTGCGGTCATACTATTCGATCCTCAACTTTGATTAATGTATTCGGCTTGACTTTCTACTTACCAATTCTCGCGTAGGAGTGTGATTAAATTGTGTTTAGCTCATGAAAATGAATGTCTGCTTGGGTTGGTAGATAAATCGGCGCCCTAGGTATCCTAGTGGTCAAGACGCTGGGATGCTGGTTGAGAGATCGAGTCCGGGCAATGACATTGTGATTTCAGCCTGCCCGTGCTGCAGCTTAATTCGGAATCAATGTTAAACTGTAGGTCTAAGGCGGAGTGAAAAGCTTGATCTTTGTCAAAATGAACAATTCGGGGAGAAGGAAAACCGAGTTAGCTATTATTAATAATATAAGAATTTTAAATTCAGTTTTACCTTCACTAGCAAAAGCAATTTTATTCAATTGTTGAGTACTTCCAAAGTACATGTGTGCTAATTTTGAAAAAAATGTATATTAATAATAATAATAAACCTTTTCCATTTTTCATTCATTCATTTCATTTCAATAACAGAGACAATAACTATGAAGAAGATACCACACAAATTACACGCAAAGAAAAATAAAATAGATTTATATATACACTGTAATGGCAAGGGAGCAAAATTGAAGGAGTGAGAGGTGGTTTCATCGTTTTTTTTCTAAGTGAAAGTGGGTCGAGGTACCTTTTGCGGTCAGCCTTTGCGGTCACTCAACGATTCACCTGTTTCGAGCTTATACCGTTTTTTCTTCCATTCCTCGAATAAAAAGTTTTAACGAATGCCTTCCTTTCGAATTATAGGTAAAATAAAAATTGTTCTTATAGAATATTTAAAATGTTTAATGTCAATTTAGTATAAGTTGGAGTGAAAAACATAGATTGTCCGAAATGATTGGAAAAAAATGTACGAAATTGTGAAGACACATCTTGTTATATATATATATATATAATATATATATATTATATATATATATAATATATCCACAGAGGAATGACAAAAGTAAATAGACATTTTCGGTTTGGCTTTAGATTAAATCACTATACTGACATGTGCTGTTATATGCTAAAGGCAACCGTTCTAAAGTACAAGATGTCAAGTAGCATTGTTTTTGAACCATTTCGCTGAAAATTTTCGCTGAAATTTATTTATAAAAAATACAGGTGTATAGAAACGATTGCCAAAAGTAAATAGACACATTATACTTTCTAAAGTGTTAGAATAAATGAAAGCGAATTATAGGTAAATTGAATATTATTCTTAGAGATTATGTTATTGGAACGATTTCTTTTGCTAAGCCAATTGTCTAGTGTATTTCTTTTATTATTAATATTAAGTTGAACGACGTCTAACTAATTAGTTCTTTTGCTGAATAACTTTAAGGAGAAAGTCGGTCTTGATTTTAATAAATAAATAAATAAGTGGAAACTCGTCTAACTAAGTAATTAAAATAAATGGTGGTATCTGCCAACTCAACCTAATAAGGTATACCTGAACAATTAAAAACACTATTTGGCAACTCATGTAAATAAAATTAAATGGTGGTATCTAGCAACTCACCCTAATAAGGTATACCTGAACAATTAAAATAAATGGTGGTATCTGGTAACTCCCTCCATATATAAATAAGTGATATCTGGCAACTCACGATCCTCTATATAACACCTGCTTGGCCCCTGAACGCTCATAATGCGTCGGACTCCGGTGGAATAAAGAACTCTCTCTCTCCTTCTTAGGTTAAGGCCTAGGTTAGGTTTCCCTTTGCGGGATGAGGACATCCCACCTTCTCCCCAAAGACCTCCTCCTTCTCCTTTCTCTTCCTCTCTAAGGTTAAGGCTCGCCTTTGGGGGGAGGTCATCATCCCTTCTCCCCCCGAAGCTCCCTCCCCTCTCCCCCTTGGCAGCATTGAGTTGTTGCATAATCCTACCCCCTTTGCAACATCGAGTTGTTGCATGACCCCCTTCATGTCATAACCCCCTACCCCCTTCATTGCATAACCCCACCTCCTTGTTGCATAACCCCTTTGCAACATCTTGCAACATTGCAACATTCTTGCACTCGTCTATTTTTCGGCCAAACTACTGCCATCTTCGATTTTTTAAATAATTTTCAGATTTTACTAAATAATGTTTCCAAAAATAAAAAGACTAGAATGGTAGATGGAATATTTAATACACTCTAATTACGAAATTCACGACGATGAGGACATAAAATCTATCAGATACTGTAGCTCACAAGCGACCTTCAGACAGTAATAATAAAAATCGGAAAATCATGAAGACGGGTAAGCCGACCAAGTCTAAACCTAAGCCTCCTTCCACCCATCCTCCAAAATGAGGGAAGTTTACGACGACGACGACGTCGTAAAACTTAGTAGATAATTTAGTTCGCAATCGACCTCTCATTTGGTTCACAATAAAGTAACCTTCAGTAAACGGAATTTCCATCGTAATACGAGTAGTAACGAAGGATCATTTCAGCATTTTCAATCCCTTTTTAACTCACTTCAAACCAGGCAACAAAATAAAGAAATATGGATGGAAAAAAAAATGAGTTTCAATAAATTGAGATTTTTTGAAAATTTTCAGATTTTTGCTTGAAAGCACATTCGAAAAAGTTTTATTAAAAGAACTTCAAAAAAGATTTTGAACTTTTAAAATAAAGGCGTTTTTCACAACCAAAATCCTCTCAGCAAGTCCACCAAATTGGAACTGGGTTTTTTTTTTCGCCCTTGAAAAAACAAAGTAAACTTTAATGAAAATGCATTCTATATTAAAGCTCCGAGAGTAAACCGAAGGAATATTCGACAGGAACTTTTACCCAATTTTTATAATAGAGCGAGATATTTTTCGGTAAATGACGCAACTAAAGCGTAGATATGACGGCCATCATGCAAAACTTACTTTAATATACGCGAAAATTACGTTCACTTATTTATTTTTTTAAACATATCAACGCTTGTTGCATTACGAGAATGCTTAAAAGAATACTGAAAGACATTTTATACAGACGTTTGATGAATGAGTATTGTGAAAATGTTTTGCTGGAAAACAGACAATGGTTTGCTAAACTATAATTAATATTATTAGCATTAAATTAATTTAGTACTTATAAATCACTACTGTCTCACGTTATCTACATTATAATAATAGCCCAGTTTTGTTTGTTTGTTTGTTTGTCTGTCTGTTTGTTGCAGAATTGTGTCACGCTTTCAGAAATTGAGAAAAAAAAAATTCAGAAATTGTATTACGGGCGGCAATGTGAAGATCAAGATTTTCATGACTGTGTTCTTTTCTGTAGTTTAGCAATGGGGGAAGGGTGGAGGTGGGGGTAATCGGGGATGGGTGTGGTAATGGGGAGGGGTGGGGGTAATGGGGGAGGGTGTTAGCCCCCAAGTTGTATGAATGGGGGTGAGGAGGTTTTGGGAGATACCAGATTCAGAAATGTTGACACAATGTGAAGCTCAAAATTTTCACGGCTGGGTTCTTTTTTTGTAGTTTAGCCTGTCTAACCGTCAGCGAAGCGGCGGGAACTGTACTAGGTTCACATTTTTATGATAAGGTTCACATTTTTATACAGATTGTTTGAGCTGCTATGTTATATCTATAAGCATACACTTTATTAATAACATTTTGAAATTTTTTTACAGGTTTTGTATCAACTATGATACGTGTTAATTAAACTGATAGGATTCCAAATAAATTAAAAGCTTTTGGAATAAATTTTTAGAATAAGCTTGCTCTTCTCCTACGTTGTCGTTCTCTTGCCAATCGTCTTCTTATTTCTGCAGCAGTCTCCATTTTCGTGGTTCATTTTTTTTTTTCCGTCATTCTTGACGAATTGTTCATTCTGACGAAGGTTAAGCTTGTCACTCCACCTTAGACCTACAGTTTAAAGTGGAATCCAAACCCCGCCCTTCAGCAGCAGCCCATCGTCTTAACCACTAGGTTACCCAGGGTACCCATTTATCTACCAACCAATTTTTTTTATTGTGGAAGGATGAACAACTGTGTTTTGCTGCGTGCCGCATGCCGTCAAAAGGTCTCGATCCCGGGACCGATGGATTCGTAGTCAGCGACGCTAACCACTACACCACCGATATATATATATAGGGTGTCCATTAAATATGGGACCCGAAAGAAAATTCAAAAATTTGTAAAGTTTTAATCCTACAGAAAAAATACATACATCATTAGAAAGAGGGAAAATTTAGATTTAATATGATTCATGTTCATTCATGCTTAAACATGAATATGCAGAACTTAACCGAGATGAAATGTTACCTCCCATTCAAGATGGAGCACTGGACAAACGAGCATCTCGTGTACATTACTAAGCAGTACTTTAAGTGCAACAAAAGTGTGATTACAGCTCAGAGAAATTTCAAATTGCATTTCAATGTGCATAGTTCTCCATCGAAAAAGGTAATTTACAGATGTTATCGGAATTTAAATGAAAACGGCAGTATTGTAAAGAAGAGACAAACGGGGAGACCCCGATCGCAACGAAAACAAGGGAACATTGAAACACTGCAACATTTATTGCGTGAAAATCCTAATAAATCCGTCAGAAAACTGTCGCAACAACTTGAAATAGGAAAATCGACTGTACAAAAAATGTTAAGAGTTGATTTACAAGTTTATCCATATAAATGTCAGGTAGTCCAGCAACTTCGAGAGGGAGATCATGAAAGAAGAATGCGTTTTTCACATTGGTTTGAACAAAAGATTTCAGGTGCACCAGATTTCATTGCTAACTTGATAACTTCAGACGAGGCACATTTTTATTTAAACTGCCCAGTAAATAAACAAAATTTTAGAACTTGGTCCATTGATAATCCACAAATAATTACTCAAGTCCTTCTTCATTCTGAAACTGTTTGGTGTGGAATGACTGCTTCAACAGTCATAGGACCATATTTTTTTGAAGATGAAAATGGCAATGCTGTAACTGTTAATTCCCAACGTTATGAGAATTTGTTACGTGATTTTCTCGTTCCAAAGATCTCTGAGCTACAACGTGATAATTGTTGGTTTCAACAAGATGGCGCTACGTGCCATACATCCAGGACTTGCATGGATATTTTAAGGAATCACTTTCCAAGGAGAGTAATTTAAAGATTTGGAGATATTGAGTGGCCGGCCCGATCACCTGATCTTTCCCCCTTGACTATTTTTTGTGGGGATATTTGAAAAATAAAGTGTATAGAAATGATCCAAGAACACTCCAAGACCTAAAACGCAATATCTCTGAAGAAATCGAATCGATCGGATCTGACGTCCTTTCTGATGTCATGCGAAGCATGCTCACGAGAGTTCATGAATGTTCTAGGCGTAATGGAGGTCATTTAAAAGATATTATTTTTAAAAAATAAGAAATCATATTAAATCTACATTTTCCCTCTTTCTAATGATATATGTATTTTTTCTGTAGGATTAAAACTTTACAAATTATTGAATTTCCTTTCGGGTCCCATATTTAATGGACAAATATATCCAAATATAGATAACACTGGTCTGCAGCCAAAATGCTTCGGAACTAAAAGTGTCAATCTTTACTAATTTTGGGTCACTGAATACGAAAATGATGTCTAAAGTTGCCAATTGGCTCTATTTATAAAGATATCAGGCAACCCTGCACCCTACTAACTGGACTGCATCTGTCGCGTAATATGTAGACGCCTGTGACACATCGACGCATTGACTCTACTGCTCATGCGCGGTTATATTTTTTTATTTTAATAAATCATTGTAAATATATACATATATATACAATAAAATGTAATTTTAAATTTATCTATTACATTGTATTTGTAAATTATTTATTAAGAAATAGATTGGATCATTTTAACATATTGCTTCCCATAATGTTTTTGATATTAATATAAATGGAATACTAACCTAACTTAACCTTACCTAATTTAAAATTATTAAAATGCAATGTAATTACATTAATTTATTAAAATAAAAAAAATATAACTACGCGCATGCGCAGTAGATTCAAGGCGTCGATGTGTCACAGGCGTCTACATATTACGCCACAGCATCAGTTCATTCGCTGAAGTCATACAGTGCACCCTTGTCAAACTCTTTTTAGTGTTTGCTTTTGAAACTGAATTTTTTTCAGCCTAATTTGAACAAAGATGACTCGTAATTGCGTGAACAGTGTGGATAACTTCTGTTATGTTTGTGGAGAATTGACTTTTGCATCACAAAAGCGTGCTGTAACCGCCGTGATTAGGAAAGCCTATCACCTTTATTTTGGCTGTAAGATTGGAGATCAGGACAAGAGCTGGGCCCCACACATATGCTGCAATACTTGTGCAACAAACCTTCGCCAGTGGTTGAATCGGAAAAGGAAATCTATGCCTTTTGCAGTGCCAATGGTGTGGAGGGAACCAACAGATCATGTCAGCAATTGTTACTTCTGCATGGTGCCTCCAGTCAAGAAAGGTATTTGCAAGAAGAAAAAGTGGATTTTACAATATCCGAATATACTCTCTGCTTTACGCCCGGCACCTCACGGCGAAGGACTACCCGTTCCTGAGCTCCCACACTCATTCTCCCTGGAGTCAGAGGACGAGGAGAATGAAGGAACCTGCGAAACTTGTGAGCCTTCAACTTCACAAGACCCTGAATTTGTTTATAACTTGACATCTTCTAAACCGCACATGGTAACTCAGAATGAATTAAACGACCTTATCAGAGATTTAGAACTGCCAAAGAGTAAGGCAGAGCTGTTGGGCTCCAGATTGCAGCAGTGGAATCTCCTCGCTGAAAATATTAGTGTGTGTAAGTTTCGTGACCGTCAAAAAGATTTTGTCCCATTCTTCATCATGGAAGGTGACCTTGTAGCTTGCAACGACATCGATGGTCTGATGGCAGCTTTCAACATTATTCACAATCCTGATGAGTGGAGACTGTTCATTGATTCATCGAAGTTGAGTCTAAAAGCTGTTTTGTTTCATGTTGGCAACGTATTGCCATCAATTCTAGTTGGTCATGCAGTCCACATGAAGGAAACATATGACAACATGAAGCAACTTTTGAACTGCATAAACTATGACAAACATCAGTGGCAGGTTTGTGGTGACTTGAAAGTTGTTGCTATCGTGCTTGGACTGCAGCCGGCTACACTAAGTATTGCTGTTTTCTGTGTGAATGGGATAGTCGGGCTAGGACTTCTCATTACATCAAGAAGGATTGGCCACTCCGACACTCATTGGAACCTGGAACAAAAAATGTTCAGTATCCTTCACTTGTAGAATCGAGCAAGATTTTGTTACCACTCTTACACATCAAACTGGGCGTCATGAAAAATTTTGTTAAGGCTATGGATAAAACGGGGGCAGCTTTTAAGTACCTCGGTGGTAAATTCCCAAAGCTCAGTGAAGCAAAAATCAAGGAGGGTGTATTTGTTGGTCCACAGATCCGCGAGCTTCTTAGAGATGAAGAGTTCGACCGTATCTTAGGTGGTGAGAAGAAGACAGCGTGGAATGCTTTCCGGTTAGTAGCAATCAATTTTCTCGGAAATACCAAAGCTGACAATTACAGGGAGCTGGTGGAAAACCTGCTGCTGTCCTATCAAAAAATGGGCTGCAATATGTCTTTAAAGATACATTTCCTCCATTCGCACCTGGAATTTTTTCCGGCCAACTGCAGAGCAGTCAGCGATGAACATGGTGAACGTTTCCACCAGGATATCTCAGCGATGGAGAAACGCTACCAGGGGAAATGGAGTCCATCATTGTTAGCAGACTACTGCTGGACAATAAAAAGAGATGCTCCAGAAGTTGAATACAAGAGACAAGTAAAGAAGCTACGGGTTGAATCAATATAAGTGACTGCATTATACAGGTATGTTACTAATATATGGTATACATATACGCAAAATGTGTAACTTAAATTTTTTTGGAAACTGTAGCCAATCGACTGTTTTTATGGTCATATTCGTTTTCAGCACCTCAAAATCCATAATAGGAAACACATTTTATCTCCGAAGCACAAACTTTTTCAAAATTTGTAGACCAGTGTATAATCCTTAGTGAACGAAAACAATACATTTCATATTACATTGTCCACTCGAGTAAATGTACAAATTGGTCTATGAAAATAATGCAATTATCTTTTACACTTCAATAAATATTTAAAATACAATTAAAGGAGAGCAATAAACAACTGAACACGAGTACAGATGGTGAAGAATTTTAAAAGGGTAAAACAGTTACAGTATAATATAAAATAAAATAGTAATTCGATTTGACTGAAGGTGGAATGCGCTTTAGATGAACATATTCTCACACCTTCATTTTACACTTTGTATGATATTTAAGAATATCAAACAGAATTTAGCGAGCTTAAATTAATGCAGTAATCGATTTTTTTTAATTCGTTACTACGCATAAGCTGTTCTGAGATCGTCCATCGCTTTCGGAAAAACTAGAAACATTATAGAGTAGCAAACATAAAGTAAGCCGAACATAGGGATGGCAGTGTTTTTAACATCCTGAGTGCTTTTTCTGTGTACATATATCAGGTAAAAGTATAGAAAGGTATGAAGTGATGGTAAGTGAAAATTCCACCTATGGTTAATTTTTATTTGTGAAAGGAAAAGGAACTCAAACAGAACTCGTCGTTCAAAAAGGTTCGAAATAATTTTTTTTCATGCAGGAAGGAGGGGCCAAGGGCGAATGCCCGTAAAAGCGCCCCCCTCCCATAGAAGAAGAGAGCCAAAATCAAGGTCCAAGGTTTTCGAGATGCCTAGACACGCCGCATTTGAAAGATTGGAGGTCAAATACAGGGAGAAAGATGGATTGAAGGAGATTGTTCCAGCGTTGACTGGTTGAGTAGATGAAAGACTGAAAATACCGATTAATCCTTGGGTTAGAGAGTTGGACAGAAAAGGAATAAGAAAGTGTAGAAAGTCTGGTACTGCGTGCTCTCCTTAAAGGAAGAGGCATGCACTTAGAGAGTTCAGAACAGCACTGTCCATTATAATAGCAATAGTAAAGAGAGAAGAGAGAGGGATTGAAGAAAGCCAGTAAGAGGTATGGAAGTGATGATACGAAAAGCCTTTGATTCCACTCGGTCAAGTGGAGCTGTGTGGGTTGAGCCACCCCATACATGAGAAGCATACTCCATACAAAGGTGGACAAGACCCCTGTATATAATTTCAGTATACAGGGTGGTCCACAAGTCCCGATCTATTTTGCTGAAATAATGATATTTCTATTTTATTTTCTACAGGCCACAGATGATGGAAGTACAAGAACGTGTGATGGTAGTAACACCACGTATCCAAGGGAAGAAGTGCAAAGAAATTAGAGAAAAATTTGAAAGATTTCACAAACCAGGACCTACAGACAAAGCAATTCGCGAGCTGGCTAGTAAATTTAAAAGGACAGGATCTGTTCATGATGAGACAAGATCTATACATCCAGGTACCTCTCAAGAAAATGTCGAATTGGTAAGAGATGAATTTGAAATAAATCCTAGAATGTCAACTCGCACAGCATCAGGTAGACTGAGCATACCGAAAACGACTGTTCTAATGATTTTAAAATCAACATTTAAAAAAGAAAAGTTACCATATTCAAGCGCTACATGAGTTACACGAAGAGGATTATCCAAGACGAACTGCCATGAGTAGTATGCCCGCAAAAGGAGAGAGTGCACAGCAATTGCAATGTTCATCAAATGTTGCAAGATGCCAACCCCCCAGGGTGAAAAAAAAGGAGGGAATCCCAGCAGGCTAGGGGGAGTCCACCTAAACTAAGAGAGATCGGAGAGAGAGAAAGCGAGAGGAAGAGAGCATCCATCATCTAGCTCAGCCAGACGCATAATAAGAGATCTTCACAGCATCATCTGGCTTAAAAATGTCTTTCAGCCAGTTGGCTTAAAAGGCGTAACCAGCCATTTGTTATACATATATATATATATATATATATATATATATATATATATATTCCTCTCCTTGTTTTCCTTGTTTGGGTTCCGTGCGCCGGTCTTTCTTCACACGAAGGTCAAGCTGGTGGCCCTGCCTCTAGTCCTGGCTTGGTGGAGGAGCGAGTTGCTCTCTTGCGCTCTCCATCGTACATAGGCAGGAACACCCGGTTCATCTGGTACCGTCCTGAGCCAGGCATCTAGTCTTCTGTTGAAGACTTCAACTTTGACCCCTGTAATGTTTCTGAGGTCCTTTGGAAGCTGGTTGAAAATTCTTGGCCCCCTGACAACCAATCTATTTTCCTTCAGAGTTGAGGAGGTCCCTTGTCGGGCCTTTAATTTGGGAACACTACACATTCTGCCTTTCCTATTTTCCAGCGTTGTCTGAGTGGTAATTAGGTTTTGTTTGAGGTTTAGTACCAGTTTTTCGATCATTTTCCATATGTAGATTATGGTATACAGATGTAGTTCGCATAGTCTTTCCCAGTAGTTGAGTTCTTTGCAACCATCAATCTTGGCTGTGAAATGTCTCTGCGTCTCTTCTAGTTTATTAATTTCTTCCTTTTTATATGGGGACGTCAAAACTGAGCAGTATTCAAGTTTTGCTATAATCAGTGTTCTCAGCAGAGGAATGATTACTGTCTTGTCCCTCTTTTTGAACGTTCTCAGTACGTGTCCCGCGACTATTTTTGCTTTGTTTTTTGCTATCTGATTTTGTGTCTCGAATTTGGCATCATCGGTCATTATTACCCCCAAAGTCGACCGCTTTCGTGCTTCTCTGAATTTTTTGTCTATCTGGAGCATAATATGCAGTCGTTTTAAGTTTCAAGAGCTGAAATTTCTCAGTGTAAAATGTCATATTGTTGTCGTCTGACCATTTCTATATTTTGTTTCTCTCTCTGCAAGGCCTCTACTTCGTTTGCATCACTGATTTTTTTGCTGATCTTTGTATCGTCCGCAAATGATGTTACTATACTGTTGCTGTTTACTCCACTATCTATGTCTGTTAGCATGATAATGAACAGGAGTGTGGCCAGCACTGTACCTTGAGGTACTGAGCTGCGTACTTCTGATTCTGATGATGATACACACTGAAGTTTGACCACCTGTAGTCGATTTCTGAGGAAGTTGTAGAGCCATTTTCCCACTTTGCCTGTTATTCCCATATGTTTCATTTTATGTGCTATTATACCATGATCGCATTTGTCGAAAGCTTTAGCAAAATCCGTGTATATGACATCATAGTCGTCATTGCCTTCAATTGCATCTAGGATATTGTTATAATGCTCTATAAGTTGTGACAGGCAGGATCTTCCTGATCGGAATCCGTGTTGATTTTCGTTGAATCTTTCCAATGTCTCCAAAAAGTCATGTGTATATATATATATATATATATATATATATATATATATATATATATATACGAGTAAACAGATGCATGTAAGGGCCAATATACGAGCATGCCGAATAACTACCACACAAAAAGAACACACAACCACCACCACAACCATCAATCACGACTTTTACTTACCAGCTCCTGATAAACTGACAAGGTCTCTAAATACGACCGATTAATAGACAAAACTACAGTATTAAGCATAAACAAATACGTTTATGGGGCCAAGGTGGAGACCGACAAGGTCTTTAAAAAAGGGGGCAATACTACTATTACAGCCTCTCATGGTAGAAAACTACCCCAAGGCCGATTTGACGTTTAGTGGGCGATATTTTAAACAAAAAATCGAATATGATAAACTGAATTTAATGTAAAAACAAATTTTCACCGTAATACACAAATTTATCCTTAAACTATAACATAAAAAGCATTAATATGATTTTTAAAACAAAATATAAATTAAATTAGGGCTAACCATTTCATTTTTCGCATTTTCCCCATCATTTTTAAAAATTAGATGGCGCTATTTAATTAATTTGTATATATTTATTGGAGAGGAGATGTTCTCTGTAATCAAAGCAGTAATTTGTTGAAGCATCCATTAAATATTTTTCACCGTGATTTTACGATATAATGTTTAGATGGCTGTATATATATATATATATATATATATATATATATATATATATGTTACGCGCAATACATGAAATTACACATTTCATGTAGAAAGCAGAAATTTGCATTTTTCATGAAATCGGGTGGTCGTTTGCCAAATTCATGAAATAAGCAGAAACAATGCAGTTTTCATGAAATACACAATTTTGGTTTGCGTTTTACATGAACTTGGCAAAGGCTGAGTGACAGTTAAGTCGACAATGTCAATTTGCGTTTTTCTTGAAATAGGCAAAGAATGAAACAACAGTTGCCTGGTTTTCAGCCTTTAGGCATAAACACCAATTCGTCAGGCATCCCAGCCCACCAACCAACCAACCAACCAACTGATGACGTCATAGGAAATCTGTAAATATGAAGGTCAATGTCAGTGTAGTGTGTTTGTGTTACGTTATACGTTGAATAATGGCTTCCATTTGGGAGGATGACTACGAGGAAAAAGTCCTTAAAATATTAAAAACTGCAAGATCCAGGCATACGGAAAATAGAGAAATTTACCACACAAAGAGTATTTTTTAAATATCATCATTTGGAGGAGTGGAACGAGCAGTTCGAAAAAAATTAGGAAAGATGATGGTTACACGATCACGGGTTCAGGACATTATTCGTTCGGTCCATATATCGACAGGTAAGGACAGTAATCGTATTTATTTACAGATATTCAATCGATCAAAAAACATTACTAGCTACACTTTTCTCATAATCTTGTTCAGACTTTAAAAACTGTACCAACTATATGCATATTTTTGTTGTCTGTTTAGTTGTTTCTACTTGTCTTTACAGCACATATAAAATTATACTGTATCTTACAGGCCATGCAGGAGAAAAGAAAACATGGAAACAACTCAGTGACACCTACGACAATATTCCTCTACAAGCAGTTCGAGAATTCATAACTTCATGTGAACGATGTCTTGAGAAGAGGAAAAGAAAAGAAACAGCCACAGGAACTGTTCTTTGTCCAATTTTAGTTTCTGATTTCAACCAACGTGGGCAGGTCGATTTGGTGGATATGCAATCAATGAAGGACTGTTCATTTAGGTTTATCATGCATTATCAAGAGCATTTAACACAATTTCACTTTTTTCGGCTATTGACATCGAAACGTGCTGCAGAAGTTGCAAAAGAATTGCTGTTAATTTTTCTTGACGTTGGGGCCCCCAAAATCTTTCACTCAGACAACGGCAGGGAATTCACAGCCGAGGTTATACGTGAGCTTTCCTCACTTTGGCCTGAAGTTGTACTCGTTAATGGTCGTCCAAGGCACCCACAGTCCCAAGGATCAGTCGAGAAATGTAATGCTGTATTGAAGGATAAATTGACAGCGTGGATGCGAAACCACCATTCTCCAAAATGGGCAACAGGTGTTAGATTTGTACAGTGGCAGATGAACATGTGTGTGGGTTAAGCAACTAAAATGCAGCCTTACAAAGCAATGTTTGGGAAGAAACCGATGCTTGGATTGAATACCTCGGTACCTCATGATTTCTTAGAAAAGATTAATACAGGAATTGCGGAAGAGACCTTAAAAGAAATGTTGGAGCAAACACAACAAGAGGCAGAGAAAGCAGTACAGGAAACGCAACAAGAATCAGAGAAAGCAGTACAGGAAACGCAACAAGAGGCAGAGGAAACAGTACAGGAAACAGAACAAGAATCAGAGAAAGCAGTACAGGAAACACAACAAAAGCCAGAGGAAACAGTACAGGAAACGCAACAAGAAGCAAAGGAAGCAGTACAGGAAACACAACGAGAGGCACAGAAAGTAGTACAGGAGACAGTACAAGAGGCAGAGGAAGCAGTACAGGAAACACAAGAGGCAGAGGAAGGAACACAACAGGAGAGCACATTTACAAGCATCAGGACCCTTGCGGCTACAAATCTTAAGAAACAAACAGAACGAATGTTAAAAAGCTCAACCCTCAAATTGGCACATGTGAATGATAATGTACCCGTTCCAGTCTCTTCGTTTGACAGAGGGCGAGGAGATCCAGCAAATCTTATTGGTGTAATAATCGAGAAGAAAACGGGGTACATGATTGGCACAAGAGTAGGAAATTTGAACGGTTTCTTTGAAAGAAATCAATTAGAGCTAATAAAGTATAGAGGAATTACGAAAGAAATGGTGCCAATTAAAAAAATATCTATTCGGGAAGCAGTGCGGCTGGAATCAGTTGGTAGAGGTCAAGGTATTTGTAAGTGCTACTGCAAATCCACCTGTCTGACAAAAAGGTGTTCCTGCCTAAAAGCTGGAAACCTATGAAATAGTTCATGCCATCCTCGTCATACGTTTAAAAATGCATCCGACTGAGATTGACACGCTCTGTATATTTATAGTTCTGTATAGAACACACTTTGGTTTGGTTTGCTGGTACTCTGTTGTTTTTTATATCTCAAATAAATTGTTTTTCTCATAATATATATATTGTTTTGTTTCATTCTTTGCCTATTTCATGAAAAACGCAAACTGACATTGGCGACTTAACTGTCATTTCAGCTTTTGCCAAGTTCATGTAAAACGCAAACCAAAATTGCGTATTTCATGAAAACTGCATTGTTTCTGTTTATTTCATGAATTTGGCAAACGACCACCCGATTTCATGAAAAATACAAATTTCTGCGTTTTACATGAAATGCACAATTTCATGGATTGTGCGTAATATATATATATATATATATATTGAGGCATTCCACAAGACAATTGCCACAAGACTAGTTGCCAGATTGCGCTGCTTAATATATGCAATTTTATTTTTAATCAAAAATAATAAATTAAAAACGCATACAGTTAAAATATTTTCCGCAGTAATGTAATGATATAATGTTTAGAAGGCAGTGTGTATATATATATATATATATATCGAGGTAATCTACAAGATTAGTTGCCAGAGTGCGCTATTTATTTAATTTGTATATATTTGATGGAGAAGAGATGCTCTCCATATAATGGAGTTCTTTATTATGTACGTATTACCCACCTTAATTGTGTCAGACCAATCCTTGTTAGGTATTTGTTTATGTCTCTTTATGTATATTTATTGGCAAGGTTAAATAAATATGTTTACCCCATACCAATTGATTCCTACATTTCAAACAGCGTTCTTTACAAGTATTTAATCCAAACAGCGAGCTATTTAAGACAAATTCCGTCTTCATACACAAATTCATCTAAATCAGTAATTAGCTAACACTTACAGTTAAAATATTTCATTTTTCCACAGTAATGTTATGATATAGTATTTATATTAAGCATTTAGTAGGGTCTATCCAAGTAATGCAGTTTTCTACGCATATTTATAAAACAAATGGAATTTTATTTAAGGGGGTTCTTAATTGTTCATCGAATTGCTGTATACAACACATTTTTACGTTATAGGGTTTTCAATATTCCTAACACATATAGGAGTGCCCTGTATATATTAAAAATTGATCGAATGAAATTATGTCAAATGGAGTGAGAACACACACTGAAAATCTGAGACGGAAATAAAATCGAACAGGAATTGGATGGAATCGCATAAACAGGAATTAATTTGATTCGGAATAATGTCGAGGTCTTAAATACAAGTTGGACTGAATCTTCCTCGGCCCATCTTTCCCCCTGTCTATGACCTTCAATCTTTCAAACGCAGAGTGTCCAGGAATCTCGAAAACCTTGGACCTTCATTTTGTTTCTCTTCTTCCTCTATGGGATTCGCCCTTCGCCTCCTCCTTCCTGCATAAAAAAAGATTACGTTAAGTTAGGCTAGGTTAGTTTATTTTATGTCTGGTTAAGTTCAGTTAGATTAGGTTCATCCTGATTATGTTATAGGATCGACTTCAATAATGAATTCCTAATTCAGTTGTACAGTATATAAACCTAGATCTTATATTGTTTTCTCAGTGTTCAGGTTAAAATCTTGATGGAAACGACCTGTTGAAAAGTTATGAACCCGCATCAGTTGAAATAGTGACTAATTTATCATTCTTGTAAGTGTTATTTGACTTCAATATAAAAGTGATTGGTTTACAGTAGACTGGATTATGGTAGGTAGAAGTTAAATTGGGTTACGTCTGGTAAGTTTAAGTTAGATTTATGACGATGGAATTCGTTTAAACCAAATAACTAATCACTTTAGTAGCAAATCCTATAAGCGGTACGCACGCAGAGCATGAGGTGGGAAGAGATATTCATAGAGCATCGCCTGCTACAGCGCGAGTAGTTAACTTGATGATCTCAGTTTTGGTAGGCCAATCCTATCACATTGTAAAAACTGGCGATTTCACGGCCTCTAAGGATGTACACTATTCAAAATCATACAGATTTTCATTCACAAGCTAACTATTTAATACACAACTACCACTATCAAAGCACCCTGCATAACTTAAGCTGAGAATATGCGCGATTTTACCATCTAACCACTACTAATTACTATGATAAATTCTTTCTCCATAAATCTCATATCTACCTATTCATTATTTATATGTTAATGAACTTCCTGGTAGATAATTTATTAATCCAGATGCCTACAGAAAGGTGTTAACATTTTACTTATTAAATTATGGTATGAAGGTTCACTGAAAGAGAAAAGCACACAAACACACAAATATATATATATGTGTGTGTGCCTCAGCTTTCTCATAATACAGGCTAGCATACACTACACTAATCAGATATATGTATATTTACAGCTCCAACCATTACACTCTTTTAAATTATTCGTAGTTCCTTGGAGCTTGAAGTACAATAAAGTTTAATTCAGCTTTTAGTATCTCTTTCATTCAATTATTAATTTTATTTACACGAAACACAAGGGGCGCTCTCTCTCTCTCTCTCTCTCTCTCTCTCTCATAATATATATATATATATATATATATATATATATATATATATAATATATTCGTATGCAAGAATATTTTCCAGATAGATTCGGTTCGACGTTCAGGATTGTTTGGTTTAAGAATTTATAGGTTTATAATTTTTTACTATTAACCGTACATAATTCGCAGTTATTTAAGGCTTAAACAGGCCTACCTTCTTTTCAAAAACTTTTTTGACAAACTAACTGATACATATAGCAAATTTAGTGCAATTGCACAATAAATGAGTACGATCTTATTCTAAGCAAGGCTTAACATAAGAATTATATAAATTCCAGATGACTTCCCTACTCTTGTAGCTAACAGTCCTATTAATAATACCCATCAATTTATTTGACCTATTTCTATCCTCTAGGCTTTTTAATATCTAACCTAGCAAAGATTTTAAACTATTACAAATGGTGAATCCACCCTTAATCATCAGACTTTTTAAATCACAAAGCAAACTAATTTAACCAAAGCAAAGAGAGAGGGAATGAAAACAGTCAGTAAGAGACGGTGCAATGTTTACATAATTTGATTAAACAGTATACAACATAACACCACATTGTAAATTCAAATCTTGGATCAAGTAAAGATAAGCACCCCCAGCCTTCTTTAATTAGCCTTGTAAGGCTAACTAATGAAACTATCACGACCTAACCTAACCAATCGTCAAGGGCGTACAGTTGACTTAACGATTGGTTAGGTTAGGTCGTGATATTTTCGTTAGTTAGCCTTATAAGGCTAATTAAAGAAGGCTGGGGGTGCTTATCTTTACTTGATCCCAAATCTTTTCATTTAATCCTAATTAAACTTATATTTAAGCTCATCCTCTTCACACTTTCCTGCATTAGTCACTTCATTGTTAGTCATTTCATCAATCATTTCATTAGACAAATCAGAAATATGGAGAATTTTATTTTCAGGATCCATAAATATGCACATAATTGCATTACAACAAGTGAGGGTCGAATACAAGCCTACTAATTAATTATTTTTCCCTAATCACTGAAGATTTTACATTAGCTTGATCTTTGATGCATACTGTTTCATCCCAGCCTACATTTTTCTTCCAAAGGTCTTGGAGAAATATTTTTTGCTCTAACAGTTGCAGGTAGGGATAAGGCCATGGGATCAAATATCTTTGAAGCTTCAGAAAGTATTTCTATTTTTGTATTAGCTACCAAATTAAGTTCTAATTCCTTTGTACAAAGTGAATCATGCTTAGCAGAAGCTTTCTCAAGGTAGATGATGAGTCAACAGAGGCAATTATGCCGTACTTAAATACATTATTTACAAAAATCAGATTAAGGGAATGTTATTTAACCCATTAACCACAGTACGTACACATTTTGTGGCGTAAACTCAATAGTGAGACGTTTATTTCAAAAGCACAGAGGTAAAAATGAGGCTCTTAGGTAATAAGTGAACATGAGAACACTGGTGGTCGCAGATGTAGCATGAAAAGAGATATTGGGTTCATACAAATGCATATAAGTAATTTTAATTAACAATGTTAAAAAATGTGCAGTCATTTATTTTGGTGAAGACTATACAAAACTTTACTACAAAGCCCACCACTCAAACTAGAAAGTCCATGCTTTTAGGACTTCCTATAATTTATATTTTCAGTCTACACCCTCCTTACGGAAACTTATCCTTCAGTTTCTGTATCTCAAAACTATACAGTTCTTTCATTCTTTACCCCTAGCCTCAGGTTAGATTTAATAATGATAGTTCTACATTGTACAAACTGAAGCATGTTTTTGGTGAGTAAGTCTACAAAAACGTTCTTATAAACTCTATGAAGATATATGAATGCTTCGGGCAAATAAGGAGTGCAAACATGATTGAAGAAATCGGGTAGGCCCTATTGACCATTTTGAATGATGTTTAAGCCTGTTCAACCAATATATTGCTAAATAATTTTAAAATAGCCCCTAAACATTGTAACTGTACATTAAGTTCATATGACAAAGTCTAATTCACAATTGGTTTATCTCTCTGCAACTACATGACTTTCAAACCTGGGACTCTCACACTGTTCACATACCAAAACATATTTTAGCAGAACTGAAAATCTAACTTATCACAAAACCTTTCTGATTTAATATTAAATTCAGCTGATCTCAGAGGTACTTAAAAACCATTTAAGTGGAAATAAAATGAACACT